>PVLC010000723.1:12871-182748 GCA_004027655.1 Graphiurus murinus
CCCCCCACCCCAAACCATAGCTACGTCAAACTCTAAGGACAGTCTGTCTGGTAGAGAGATGTTGAGAGAGCCTACAGCAACAGCCACTGCACAGGCAGGGCCTGGCTGGGCTGGCTCCACTGCCTGCGCTGGGTCTCCCCAGGGCAGACATTTTCACCAGGTACCTTACCCAAAACGAGTGGGGTGATCCCAGAGGCTTGCTCCCTAGTGGACTGAGCTACCCTGCCCATCAGCGATGGGCAGGGCACTTTGGGGATGGCTGGTGTGGAGCTGCTGGACCTGGGGCCGAGGGCTCCCGAGGCTGCCAGCCTCTTGGGCTGGCCGCTATCAGCCAGGTGTGGCTGTTTTCCGCCAACATCCCACTTGGGCATAGCCCTCGCGGTGGCTCCTGCCAGGTGAGTGTCAGCCCAGGGTGGGCGGGCAGATCTGGACAGAGCGCCCTCTCTCCTCGGCTTGGTGCCGTGGTCTACGGTGGCTATGGCTACCACCACTGCTCCCTGTAGGGGAGCAGGTGCCCAGAGGAGCTCGAGGCGCTGGCTCCCCTGGTGCCCAGCTCGGAGCTGGAAGTGAGCCTGATGTCACCTCTCAACCCCGGAGAAGAGATAAAATACAGCTCTGTGGCGGGCAAAGTGGCAAGGGACCTTTGCCCTTACAGTGCCGTCCAGAGACAAGGGAAGGGGTGAGGATACTGAGGGCGGCAGCTAGGCCTGCAGCCCTTAAGAGAGAGCCTCTGCCGAGGGAACGTTCGCTCCCTGGAGACTGATGGGCTCTTGGACCCTGACTGGCCCAGCGCACACACACACACACACACACACACACACACACACACACACACACACCACAAGATGCGAGGACCACAAAGCTCAGACCTGGGGCTGAGGGTAGGGAAGGGGACAGGCCTGGGCAGATGCCCTACTTAATAAAGGTTTTTAAGGAGCGGGTGAATGTGCTCATAACAGTCGCTGAAGTTGGGGAGCCTGGCGGGTGCCCAGTGGCTGCCCCCGTAGCTGCTGCTGCCTGTTGCTGTTGCTGTTGTTGTTGCTGCTGCTGCTGCTGCTGTTGTTGCTGCTGCTGCTGCTGGCTAAGGTTCCGCGCTGTGGACTCTTCAGCTGCACGCAGCAGGAAGGTGTAATTCCTCACTACCTCTTCTACCTTAGCCAGCAGCTCCTGGCGCTGAGCCTCGGAGCGCACGATGAACACTAGCCGCACGAAGGTCTCGATGAGGCTGCTCAGCACCTGGAAGCTGCCCGTGATAGCTGCCAACATGTGAGTGGGGCTCTTGTCCACGTTGGCCACACGGCGGCAGGAGGCCCGAAGCTCCTTGAACTTCAGAGCTAGCTCGAGCTTGTACTCGGAGATCTGGGAGACGTAGGGCTTGGGAGCACGGGCCTCCGGGCTGGCCACGCACTGCCTCAAGACCGTCAGCAGCTCATTGGTGTCCAGCCGGGCAGCCAGGAAGCCATCAGGGAGGCCATATGCATGGGCCCGCAGGGCGTTGATCTTGGCCAGGCTCCCCTCGAAGGTGGACACGCGAAGGTCAATCTCCTGGGTACGGGAGGCCTCAGGGCTGCTGCTGCAGGTGGCAGCATCCAGCACCTGCAGGGTTCTGCTCACCACAGGCACCACCTGCTCGTCCAGCTTCATGCCGGGCAGGATCTTCATGGGGATAGAGTAGGAGAGCTCATCCTTGCCATCACTGGCGTCATCAGCAACATCACACTTGCGGTAGTAGAAGCAGTATCGGATGGAGCAGCACTTGCCACTCTCACTGTCCTCGTCTAGCTCGGCAGGCTTCCGGTACACCTCCTCTGGCAGTGAGAACACGGCCATCTGTCTGGGGCCTTTGGTTTCAGGAGTGACCTGGACGTATGAGGGTTCTCCCAGGGTCGGTGACTCTACACATTTGCTCTTGGGACCCAAGCCTAGGGGGAGGCCTGCCTCTACCTCCTTGGCCTCCCTGGGCAGCATGCCCAGAGGTGGGTGCGGGTAGACATCCGAGGTCAGCGAGGCACTGTCACCCTGGTCCAGCTCACTGATACTGTAGCGGCGCATCAGCTTCCTGTAGTTGGGAGCTCCCAGACATTCACCCCCTGAGGCACACGTGGCCAGGCACGAAACACCACTCTCAGGGTCTGATCGGCACTCTCGGGACTCCAGGCTGGTGGAACGGATGCGCCGGACATTGATGGGGCTGGCAAGGCTCAAGCCTGGGCCAGCCTCTGGCTGCTTCTGGGTAGGGGTGACCCTGTCACCCTCCCTCCCCCGGAGGCTGGGCACCGGTGTCTGGGCAGCCTGTGGTCGGCCCCCTCGGCAGATACGCTTGCAGTCGCAGCTTCGTCTCTGCTCACGGGACATACCTGGCCCCTGCTGTACAGGGCTGCTGCGAAGCTGGCAGCTGCAACGGCCGGGTGCTGGAGGCTGCAGGTACTCAGTGCCTGGCAGATCCCCCTGGCTTGGTGGCTTCAGAAGTTCCTCGAGGAACTCCAGCTCATACTGCTTGACCTTTTGCAGCTGGGCTTGTCGTTCATCTGTCTCCTTCTTCTGGCGAGTGGGGAAGGTGGCAGAGAATAAATTGCGTAGCCGGAAAGGACCACGGGATGACTTGGGCTTTGTGGGACCTTCAGAGGCTGAGTGGGCTCCATCCAGTGTGGTTTCAAGCTTCCGGGAGGGCATGGTGCTCACCTGCCGGCTGGTGGCCTGAGGTCTCAGCGGGCTCTGACCTCGAAGTTGGCAGCTGGGGCTCTGGCCCCGGGACTGGCTGCTGGGACTGGGGCCGCGGGGCTGGCAGCTGGGGCTGTGGCTTCGAGGCTGGCAGCTAGGGCTCTGCAGAGCCATGGGGTAGGCCGCTCGGGGGACCAAGCTGGTCTCCTCTAGCTTGCTGCTCTTGGATGAGCTCTCCAGTTGCCCTTTGTCTCCCTGGCCGGGGACGGTGCCTTGCTTGTGTGTGGGAAGCTTCGCACCCTCCAGACCCCCCTTGCCTGCCACCTCCCCTGTGGCTTGCTTGCCCATCGGCTCTCGATTCGCTCGTGAAAGATAGCTTTTGGGAGGGAAACCTTGGATGGGAAGCCTGTCCTCTTGCGGGGACAGGTGCAGGCTGTCAGCCCGGCTGCCCATGAGTGCTCTGGGGTTGGAGGAGACCTCTGGGCCCAGCTGCTGCTGGGAATTCCGCAAGGCCTCTGGAGCACCAGGGCTCATTTTAAACTTCAGATTCTTATTGGCACTGCTGCTCATCATGCTAGCTTCTGCCCTGCCCATGCTGACCTCTGGCCTCCCTACACTGGCCTCCAGCCTTCTCTCCCCCCTGCTGGGGGGGTTCCCCAAGGCTCCTCCAGGTGTGGCTAGACTCTTGCTGTGAACCACCTGCTGCAGGGCAGCCGAGATGATGGCTGGGGTCACACTGCCTTTTGGGTCCAGGATGACCTTGGGGCTCAACCGGACCTCCTTGGGCAGGTTCTCCCTTAGCTCTGAGACCTGCTCTTCACTGAGGGACGGTGTAGCCGACCTCAGTGACATCTCCAGGCCTGGCATAGTGTGGCCAGGCCCTTTGTCCTCAGGGACTGGAGGCAGCAGGCTCAGATTCTTCTGCTCACTGAGCTGCGGGGACAGTGCTGGGCGCACTGCCAGGGAGTATGCTCGTTCTCCCTGGGCCTGGGCCTCTGCCTGGGGAATCTTTCTCCGAGCACCTGGGGGGCCAGGACTCTGTCCTGCGACAGCCGGCTGGAGGGATGGGTTGGGATCCGGGCGCCCAAGAGAGTAAGGGGCCGTGAGAACGGCCTGGGCAGCACAGCTCTGGATCCGGAAGGGCAGGTCCTTTCGGGCAAGGAGGCTGTCCTTGTTCAGGTGCTGGGTCAGAAAGTAGGTGGTGTTCTGGTGCTGCTTCATGGCCGACATCATCTCCGACATGTCTGTGAGCTCCGAAGAGTTGGTTTCATGACCCGAGTCCAGTGATGATTCAGGAGTGATTGTGGCCAGCACTATCAGACCTAGAGGAACAGGGATGGGAGTTGTTACACCTCCTGACTTCCAGTTCTTTTCCAACCAGATATAGTCCATGGAGGCCAAGGTTAGCTAGCTGTATTTCAATCTGGGGAAAACCAGTCAGGCCTATGAGGAATGTAGGGCTAAGGGTAGGAGGAGTGGAAGGGAGGAAACAAAGAGGACCAGAATGATATGTGATGCAAGAATGGGGTATTCAATGCTGGAATCCAAAAAAGCAACAAAAGAGGCAAAGAGAAGATCTGGGCAGTTTGGTAGCAAATTAGCATGCAAATCACATGCAAAAGAATCATGCTAATCAACACTATATTTAGATTCAACAGCTAGGAAATTTCTGTTAATTGTTCTGAAGAGGACTGGCAAAGAGAGATCCCTTTCTATCCCTCCTCATCTGGCCATGCCTGCCCATAGTTCTTGCAGCTGAGGCTATTTAGATGAGCTTGTCCCTTCTCTGGCAGCCACATGGGCCTCAAGCCTGGGAGCAGCCAACTCTTGGAGCTCCAGACTCTGAGAAAAGAGAAATGCTGGCTCAGGGTAGGGCAGCCCAATGCCAAAGGTGCCCTTGCATACAGAAAAGGCAGGCCCCTCTGACTCTGATTCCTTGGCCCTCACTGTCTGTACTTTGCCCTGAATCACATACTCATATTTCTTATCCTTCACTATTCCTTTTCTGTTGATGTGTCATTTACTTTTTTTTTTCTTTTGGTACTGGGGATTGAAATCAGGGTCATTCTACCTGAGCTACATCCCCAGCCCTTTGGTTATTATTTTTTGACACAGGGTCTCACTAAATTTCTGAAGTCTTGCCAAGTTGCTGAGTCTGGCCTCAAACCTGTGATCCTCCTGTCTCAGCTTCCCAAGTACTGGTATTACAGACCTGTGCCCCTGTGCCCAGATTTTGCCTCTTTTTAAAAATACATATGTATATGGAGGTATGTATGTGTGATTACAGGAAATGTGTGACATGTGTGATCATCTAGAAATGGACATACATGTGACTGTGACAGGCAATGTCTGCAAGACATGTTCAGAGAGCTCGAATGGTGAGGGTCAGAACTCTAGCTAGAGATAAGCAGCTCATCTTGGTTATAGCATCGTTGTTTCTGGGCCCTATCTGAACTACCTCTAGTCTGTCTACTGCCCTGACACACCATGATGACTTTAACATGTAGGTGGAAAGAAGCAACATTATCTGCTGGTCCTTCTTGGCCAGGAGAAGGAAGAGGAGCCAAGAGGGAGAGGGAACAGACCATTACCTGCAGTCTGTGGGGGTGGGGGGTGTGGTCCATCCTCTGAAGCAGCCAGGGCTTCCAGAGCCTGCAGAGTGGACACCAGGGCATCATCTAGCTCCTGGGCGTGATCTCGGACTGTCCGGGTCTGTACACTGTCAATCAATGTCACTGGAATCTCATCGTACAGGAGCCCACGAAGGTGACGTCCTTGCTCCTGGCTTTGGACAGCTCGGCGTTTGGGGTCATCCTCATCAGAGCTGTTGTCACGAAAGCCAGGGGGTGGGGCAGCGATGGCAGGCAACAGAGAAGTGGTCTCATCTTCCTCTTCCTCCTCCTCCTCACTCCCAGGTGGTGGGAGGGACATCAAGTCTACCATATTGTCACGGGATGAGCCAGGCCTCCCGCCTTTGCGAGGGCCCAGCTGCTCCTGGAGTTTGGCTTTGCAAGAGTCACAGTAGAAATTCAGGGCTTCAGCCCCAAGGGAATTGTCCAAGGTGTAGGACCGGGCCCTGCTGGCACAAGGCTCGTGGTCCAGACTGGCCGCATCGAAGTCATCAGGGACCACTTCGTAACCTTGGCCAGAACTTTTGGACGTGGGGTCAGACTTGGTCCGGGGCCTGGTCTCCTCAAAGAAGATTAGGTTCTCGTTGACATCCGTCCGGCTTTCCTGCTCCTTTCTTTGTTCCCGCATGTGGAGGTAGCAGAAGCTGACAAGCTCAGAGTCGGCAGGGGGGGGCGTGCAGCGGCTCGACTTCCTGGGGCTGGTGCCCATGCTGCCCACATAACTACTCTCCTTTTTCCCCAGGTGGCCCCCAGCGACAGGGCGGTGGGCGCTGTGCATGTAATCTAAACCCAGAAAGAAAATGGAGAGATGAGCCCTGGTGCTGAGGACTGAGCTTCCTTGGTATCTCTGGCCCATGTCTCCACTCCCCAGTTGGGTGGAATGTGCCAATAGAAAGCATTACCTAGCTGCTAGAGATGGGGAGAGGGAAGCAGATGGACCAAGTCACTGCTGACCAAGCAAGTAGAGTGAATCGAATCTAAAGGCCTGAGCTACTAAAGGCCCCATTACCTGTGGAGTGGGAAAAGGCATGGGATGAGGTGGGGCAGATGCTTTGGTGTCTGAGCTATAGGTAAGTATGGTATGTGATCAGCTATAAACATATTTAAAGAGGGATCAGCTGTAAACTTATATAAAGAAGCAAAGCTTCTTTTATTTGTTTTACATTCTTTGGAGAACTGTTCCTGCCTCTGTCCCCACCCCTTTTCTGAGCCATTCCAACCTCCACTGTTTTATTGTGTTCCTATTCTCTTCGATTTCTTCAAGCCCAAAGAAATAAATCTGACAAGCTACTAGTATTTTACTGGAAGGGGTTAAACTAACTAGTACAGTTTGCATTTCTGTCTCTCTTTTCTTGTAGTACCAGGGATTGAGTTATATCCATAGTCTTTTTTTTTTAAATTTAGAAATAGGGTCTTGGTAAGTTACTGGAGAGCTGGTCTTGAACTTGTGATTCTCCTGTCTCAGCCTCCCAGGGACTGGGATTATAAACCTGGGCCACCATCCTGCACATACCCCCTCCAATTCAAAGAGGACTTGATGGAAGGACCCTAAATGAATAGCTATCTACTAGTAGAATTCTGAGCATCTGAATGTGTAAAGTGTATGGGAGATAGGGTAGGATGCATTTGGTAGAAGGGTGTGGTGGCATTCTTAAAATTCTTCAAAGTTTGTATGCTTGTTTGTTTGTTTGTTTATTTATTTATTGTACTGGAAATTGAACCCAGGGATGTTCTACTTCTGAGCTGCACCCCTCAGCCCTATTTTACTTTGAAGCAGGGTCTCACTAAGTTGCTGAGGCTGGCCTCAAACCTCCGATCCTTCTGTCTCCTCCTATCAAGGGCTGGGATTACAGGTCTATGACTGGCTCTCTTCTAAATTTATTACTTTCCTGTGTTCATACAGGACCAGCCCTGCCTGCTACACAAACAGGTGGTAAAAGGCTCTCCTCAATAGCTCTGTTGGTAGGTGTGTGCATCTGAGAACTATCCATAGCAAATATTTTTTTTTCTGAATGATTTCTCACAATCTGTTTGGGGATCCCCTCCCCATGTTATTTGTGAGAATATACTCAATATTCACTGGTCTGCTATCAGCAGGAAGATGGCAAGCAAGCAGTAATTTAGGTTAACCTTATTAGACATGATTCCTTTTAATTCTCACAACCCAGTGAAATAGGTATTATCATTATCTCCATTTTACAGAGGAAGAGATTGACCCAGATGGTTATATGCCTGACCTGAAGTCACATGGGTCATATATAGCAATCTAGATTTGAGGCCAGGTCTGAGGGGCTTCAAAACCCATGTTTTCAACCATTACCCTGTACTTCATCATGGTGGTCAAGGTGTTGGAAAACAAGACTTCAAACTGCCTTTCAAACCTCAGTTTGATAGGGTCAATATGTCAGTGTCGCTTTTCACTAGAGTGTACAGCTATGACAGAAACAGAGTGCTGGCACCTAACAGCAGAGCCCCAAACACATGAAGCAAAAACTGCACTGAAGGGTGAAATACACAATTCAACAGTAGTTGGAGAACTTAGTCCCCCACATTTTATTTTATTTTTTTATTTTTTTATTTTTTTTGCGGTACTGGGGATTGAACTCAGGGGCATTCTACCTCCGAGCTACACCCCCAGCCCTATTTTTTTTATTCTTTATTTTGAAACCGAGTCTCACTAAGTTGCGGAGTGCCTCACTAGGTAGCTGAGGCTGGCGGCGAACCCGGATCCTCCGGTCTCAGCCTCCCGAATGCTGGGATTACAAGCGTGCGCCACCACGCCCGGCTCCCCACATTTTATAATGGAGAAAACGAAAGCAGATCAACAAGGAAATAGAAGACCTGAATGTGATTATTAATCAAAGAGATCTGATAAAATCTATAAAGCACTGTACCTAATATCAGCAGAATATACATTCTTTTTAAATGCACATGGAATGTTGTCCAGGGAAGACCATACTTGAGGCCCTAATATAAGTCTCAGTAAATTTAAAAGGAATGAAATTATACAAACTTTCTCGAGAACAACAGATTTAAATTAGAAATCAATAACAATGGGAAATAATCAATGGGGAATTCACAAATATGTGGAAATTAAACAAAATACTGTCTTTTGTGGTACTGGGGATTAAACACAGAGGTATTCTACCACTGAGCTACACCCAAGCCATTTTTATTTATTTATTTTTAATTTTAAAACAGGGAGCCGGACCTGGTGGAGGATTGCAGGTTTGAAGTCAGCCTCAGCAACTTAGTGAGACCCTGTTTCAAAATAAAAATACAATAGGGCTGGAGGTGTAGCTCATAGGTAGAATGCCCCTAGGTTAAATCCTCCCAGTGCCACACACAAAAAATATTGAAACAGGGTCTTGTTAAGTTACGCATACTGGTCTCAAATCTGTGATCCTTCTGTCTCAGCCTCTCAAATACTAGGATTACAGGTGTGTGCCATTGTGCCTGGCTTAAACAAAATACTCTTAAATAATGAAGAGTCAAAGAAGAAAACACTAGAAAAAATAGAAAATACTTTGAGATAAATGAAAATGAAATACAAATTATCAAAATTTCTGGGATTGAGTTAAAGTAGTTGTCAGAGAGGAAATGTAGCTATAAATGCCTACATTAAAAAAATAGAACCAGGCATGGTTCTATAATCCTACTTGGGAGGCTAAGACAGGAAGATCACAAGTTTGAGGCCAGCCTCAGACTTAACAAGATCCTGTTTAAAAAATGTAAAATAGAGGGCCGGGCGTGGTGGCGCACGCTTGTAATCCCAGCATTCGGGAGGCTGAGACAGGAGGATCCGGGTTCGCGGCCAGCCTCAGATACCTAGTGAGGCACTCTGCAACTTAGTGAGACTCGGTTTCAAAGTAAAGAATAAAAAATAGGGCTGGGGGTGTAGCTCGGAGGTAGAATGCCCCTGAGTTCAATCCCCAGTACCGCAAAAAAAAGAAAAAAAAATGTAAAATAGAGTTGAGGATGTAGCTCAGGGGTAGAAAGCCCATAGATATGCAATTTCCAGTGTTACACATAAGAAGGAGGAAGAAGAGATTTCACATGAATAACCTAAACTTCCACCTTAAAATCCAGAAAAAAAGAGCAATCTAAATACAAGGAAAGCAGAAGGAAAGAAATATTGTAGAGTGTATAAAATAGACATAATTAATGAAACTAAAACTTGTTTCTTTGCAAAAATCAATCAAGTTGACAAATCTTTAGCTATATGGATTATGCAAAAATAAGGGAAGACTCAAATCACTAAAATCAGGAATGAGAAAGGGGATACCACAACCTACTATATAGATATGAAATCAGGGCATGTGATGAGTAAGGATATGCTACTCAATCAGATAACCTAGGTGATATGGACAAATTCTTAGAAATATGCAGCCTACCAAAATTGATTCAAAAAGACAGAAAATATGAATAGGTCTAATCAAATTAATAAATGAAATTGTGGTGATGATTGTACAACCCTGTAGATAAACTACTTATATTTAAAATATTGAGTTATTTATTTATCTATCTATTTATTTATTTATTCATTTGTACTGGGAATTGAACCCAGGGGCAGGCATTCTACCTCCGAGCTACATTTCCAGATCTATTTTATTATTTTTTTTTAGCTTGAAACAGCATCTTGCTAGGTTGCTCAGAGTCTTGCTAAATTGCTGAAGCTGTCTTCGATCCTGCAATCCTTCTGTCTAACTTCCCAAGTACTGGGATTATAGGCATGCACCACTGTGTCCTGCTGAGTTACGCACTTTAAATGGGTGAGTTTTATGGCTTGGAAATTATACTCGAATAAAGTGGCTTATTAAAAAAAAACACAGCACTGAGTACATGATAAACTCTCATTCCCTATAACAAGAGCAGAAAAAATACGCTCTGCATTCTGAAACCACTTTGTGTACTTTATTTCACATAATCCTGCCAAGTCCCCCTGGAAGTAGGTAGTATTATTATCCTCATTTTACAGATAAGGACACTGAGACTCAGTTTATGGAACTTGCTCATGTTTATACAGCTAAGATATGGCAGAGTAGGGACTGGAATCCAAGTCTCTCTGCTTTCAGATCCCAAGCTTTTGGGGTTTTCCATAGCATATGTCTTCCCTCCAAATAGAGATTCAATGCAATTATATTGAGTGGATTTGGTTCAGGCCTTACTGGCTTTATCTTCAGAACTCTGGATCATTTGGGGGAATAGTATTTAATGACCCTACATTCAGGTCTCTGAGGTTGAAAGAAGAAGTTCTCTAGGGGAACATTGAGCCGGGAGCAGGAACTACAGTTCATAATGCCTCTCTACTCCAAGGGATTGTGTGCAGGTCCTAGTGATGCACCCGGTGCTAACTAGCTGTAAGACAGCTGAATAATCAGGGTAGCCGGCCTGGCAATGAACTACCATTAAAGGTGACTCCCAGGAGCATATTCAGGAAGCAAGAAAATGCTGGAGTCCTGAAGGTAGCTTTCCTCCTTGCAAGATGGAAACATTTCCTCACACTAGACTGTCAAGACCAGGTGATGCCCGGCCCACCAGTGGGCACTGTGACTTCTAGGTAAGAGAAGAAAGTGTGCTTGGAAAAGCCCAAAACTCCTCTAGGCAGAAGATTAGAAATGCCAGTGAAGCCAGGTGTGTTCAGCTGATGGGTGGGACAGCAGTATCTCCCAGATTGCAAATCTGTGTAATATGCTCATCAGCTTTCCCCAAGGGGGGAGGGGTGCCCTAGTTATTCCTCCCTACTCAGCCACTCAGAAGAATGATTTAAACATGCTTGCAAGGAACAGGACAGTGAATTGACTGTAGTTATATTAAAAGATATATGCAGTTTGTACATATATAAACATATGGTCAGGGCCACATTGCCTCAATCAGCTTTCTAGTATTTGGCCCTGCTGTATTCTACAATCCAATGATTACTGGTTATAACGATGACCTACAGGCCTTTTGAGAACCTCATATTCTTTCTTTCTTTTTTTTTGTGGAACTGGGGATTGAACCCAGGAACTTCTACCTCCAAGCTACATCCCCAGCCCTTTTTTTTATTTTTTATTTTGAAACTGGGTTTTGCTAGGTTGCTGAGGCTTGCCTCAAACCTGTGATCCTCCTGTCTCAGCCTCCCAAGTACTGGGATTACAGGCGTGTACCAACACATCCAACTTCAATTTTCTTTTCTTTTTCTTTCTTTTTTTTCTTTTCTTTTCTTTTTTTTTGTTTTTGTTTTTTTTTTTGCAGCCCTGGGGATGGAACTTGGGGGCATTCTACCTCCAAGCTACAGCCCCAGACCAATTTTTTATTCTTTATTTTGAAACAGGGTCTTACTAAGTTGTGGAGGGCCTCACTAAGCAGCTGAGGCTGGCCACGAACCCGGATCTTCCAGTTTCAGCCTCCCAAATGCTGGGATTACAAGCGTTCACCACCACGCCTGGCTCTGATATTCTTTCTAAATTATAAAAAAGTAAAATCTATTCAGTGGCAGAGTGCTTGCCTAGCAATATTCAAGGCTTTGACTTCCATTCCCAGTACCACAAAAAAGTCTATTATACTCAGTCTAATTTTAATACTCTATGCATATCGCTGAGTTTTACCTACATGAAAATTGATAAGCTGTGCATGGGATATTCAGTAGTCATTAACCAGAATACATGATTTGCCACATCAAGCTGTTTCTAAATATGTTGGGGAGCTGGGTGTGGTGGCACACGCTTGTAATCCCAGCATTTGGGAGGCTGAAACAGGAGGATCCGGGTTCGAGGCCAGCCTCAGCTACTTAGTGAGGCACTCCACAACTTAGTGAGACCCTGTTTCAAAATAAATAATTAAAAATAGGGCTGGGAGTATAGCTCGAAGGTAGAATGCCCCTGAGTTCAATCCCCAGTACTGCAAAATAAATAAATAAATAAATAAATAAATAAATAAATAAATAAATAAATATGTTGGGAAATGTGGAGTGAGTTCCTCCAACTGAGGCCCCAACTAGGGTCCTCCAAAGTCTTGTTTTCCTGGATTCTCCCAGGATGTAGAAGCTGAGGGTTGGAGAAAGATGGCAATTGCCTTTGGATTTCCTACCACCTCAGTATAGATGGAGAACTGGCATTCATCTGAGCCTTTCTCTTAGAGTTTTTCTGGGCCTTCAAACACAGGTGTTGTTCTGTTGTATTTCCCCCATATAAAGGCAAAGGTACTTATTATATTGGCATTATTCTTTTTGTGTGAGTGTGGTATGGGGGGTTAGACATAGAGGCATTTTACCTCCAAGCTATATCCCCAGCCTTTAAAAAAGTTTTTTTTTTGTTTTTGTTTTTGTTTTTGTAGCCAGGCGTGGTGGCACATGCTTGTAATCCCAGCATTTGGGAGGCTGAGACTGGAGGATCTGGTTCGCGGTCAGCTTCAGCTACCTAGTGAGGCACTCTGCAACTTAGTGAGACCCTGTTTCAAAATAAAGAATAAAAAATAGGGCTAGGAGTGTAGCTCGGAGGTAGAATGCCCCTGAGTTTAATCCCCAGTACCGCTAAAGTTTTTTGTTGTTGTTGTTTTGAAACAGGGTCTCGCTAGTTTGCTGAGAGTTTTGCTAAATTGTTGAGGCTGGACTCAAATCTGCAATCCTCCTGTTTCAGCCTCCAAGTACTGGGATTACAGGTGTACACCACCACACCCAACCACACTTGTTCTAGATGATCATCCCATCCTATTTCCAAGCCTTCTTCTGGGCCTGCTCAGTCTCCCCTGCCCACTGTGGCTTTATATTTCAGATAGCTCTGTCAATCTCCACCATGATGACAAATAAACAAAGTATATCTTAATTTCTAATCCCACTCCAATTTAGCTAGAACATGCAGGAATCTCCCCTATCTCTCTGTACTTATAAAGCTTTGCCTTAGACCCAGTGCTATTCTTTTATTTTGAGACAGTGTCTTAATATGTTTTCCATACTGGTCTCAATCTTGTGATCCTCCTGCCTCAGCTTCCAGAGTAGCTGGAATTGCAAATGTGTACCACCATGCCCAGCCAAAGCAATTTTTTTTTGTACTGGGCTTTGAACCTAAGGACATTCTACCTCTGAGTTACACCCCTAGCCTTTTTATTTTGAAACAAGGTCTCACTAAGTTGCTGAGGGCGTCTTTAAGCTGCAGAGGCTGGTTTCAAACTCAAACTCTCAATCCTCCTGTCTCAGCCTTTCAGGTACTGGTATTATAGGCATGTACTACCATACCTGGCTTAAAGCAATTCTTTAATTGGTTCTATCACGTATTTGCTATTTTGATTTTATATTCATTCGCCAACTCAATCACAGTGTGCCGCCACAGGCATCCTTTGTGGAACAGGCACATGTGAAGGCCAGCTGTTTTTCCCACTGGAGTAGTGTGTGTGCCAGTTAAGATGCATTCTGCAGTCCCTTGGGGTGCTGTAGGCATGGGGTGAGCACCATGGCAACAGAGCTCTTCCCTCCATGTCTCCAGGGTCCAAAGAGCCTCCTGCACACAGAAAACTGAGGTTGAGCGTTGAGCCCTACCTGCCTTGATCATTGGAGGTGGAAGAGGCTGGCTGGCAGGCCTGGAGAAGACCATCTTCCTGGAATCCAGAAGGAGGCGGCAGTACCCCGCAATCAGGCAGGCAAAGTTGGTGGCTTCAGGCCACTCCATCAACAGCACCAGAGGCTGTCAAAGAAATGAGAAGAAACAAACAGTTATGAGAAGGCAGGAGGCAGGTATATATCCAGGATGGTAACAATGAAAGATGTTCTACACAGTTATAAAAGCCATATTTTGTAAACCAAAAATTAAGGCATATCACCTGACAAATAGATTATTCTGATTTGGGAATTTCTTTGTAGTTAACTCCTACTCAGGTATCGAAATTAAACCAACATTTATTCACACATTCAATGAACCATCTTTACTTTAAAAAAATTATATAACATCATGTGACTGCTGTACGGCTGTGTTTGTGTTCATCAGAGCTCAGCAGATGTGAGGGCCAGCTGGGAGAGCTGGGAGTCTAGGTAAGGCTGAGGAATGGCCTGACTGTTAGCACCTTGGGTGCAAGAATTATCTCTTACTCATCTCCATATGTCTCTACAACACCTAGAATGGTTCCCTGGATGTGGAGGAAACTCTATGGAATCAAATCCTAACTGTGTCTTTAGGGCCAAGCCCTTTCTGGTCTACAGCCCTGCTCAGATCTTCTTGCTCTGCTCTCTCCTCTATTTCCCAAACTAACCTTGAAATTTTCTTTTTATTTTGGCACTGGGAATTGAACCCAGGGCTTCACACATGAGTGCTCTACTACTGGGCTATCCCCCAGCTCTTTACATTTATTTTATTTTGAGGCAGAATCTTTTTTTTTTCAGTACTGGGGATTGAACTCCGGGGCATTCTACCTCCGAGCTATACCCCCAGCCCTATTTTTTATTCTTTATTTTGAAACAGGGTCTCACTAAGTTGTGGAGTGCCTCCCTAGGTAGCTGAGGCTGGCTGCGAACCCAGGTCCTCCAGTCTCAGCCTCCCAAATGCTGGGATTACAAGCGTGCACCACCATGCTCGGCTCAGGCAGAATCTTGTTAAATTGCTCAGGCTGGCCTTTTGTGTGTGTGTGTGTGGTACTAGGGACTGAACCCAAAGGCATAATACCTCTGAGCTATATCCAAGCCCTTTTAATTTTTTTTATTTTTTGAAACAGGGTCTTATTAAATGGCTGAGAGTGGCTTTGAACCTGGGATCCTCCTCTCTTAGTCTCCCAAATATTAAGATTACAGATGTGTGCCACTATGCCTAGCTCCAGGCTGGCCTTGAACTTGCAATCTTCTTGCTCCAGCCTCATAAGTAGCTGGAATTAGAGGCATGCACCACTGTACCCAGCTCATTGATGCTTCTTATAAATGGTCAAATATGTTTGTGATGGTAGGTTAAAAAAAGCTAGGTAGATAGTTCTACTATGAGAATTCTCAGTCCCTATAATATATTAATGTACACTGTGAAACTTCAAGGGGATGTTGTTGCTCTCCACCTCCTTCTCCTCCTCCTACTCTGGCAGTTTTGGGGAATAGAATCCAGGCCCTCCCACATGCTAGGCAAGCACCTGCCACTGAGCTACATTGTCAGGTTCTTATTGTTTCTGTTTTATCCCCACTTTGAGAAATACTAGCATACTCTGTTGAGTTCTGTTCCAAATCCAAAAAGCAGTCAAATTAATCCTGCTTAACTGCTTCAGAGACCCTTACGGTTTGAACTTTTTTTTTTTTTTTTTTGTATTGGGGATCGAACCCAGGGTCACTCTGCCACTGAGCTGCACCCTCAACCCTCTTATTTTATTTTGAAACAAGGTCTTGCTAAGTTGCTGAGGCTTGCCTGGAACCTGCAATCTTCCTGTCTCAGCCTCCCAAGTACTGGGATTACAGGTGTGCACCATCACGCCCAGCTGCCAAGGTATTTTTATATGTTTTATTTTGGGCCTGGATCTCACTGTGTTTTCCAGGCTGGCCTTGAACCTGTCATTTTCCTGCTCCATCCTCCCGAGTAGGTAGAGTTACAAGTATGGATCACTGGGTCAGGCTATGGTTTGGATCTTTGATTTTTTTTGTGGTACTGGGGATTGAACCCAGGGGCATTCTGTCTCTGAGCTATACCCCCAGCCCTATTTTATTTTTTTAAATTTGAAACAGGGTCTCGCTAGGTTGCTGAGAATCTCACTAAATTGCTGAGGCTGACTGCAAACTTGAGATCCTTCTGTGTCAGCCTCTCAAGTACTGGGATTACAGATATGTGCTACCATGTCTGGCTCTGGTTTGGATCTTAAATAATGCTCATGTGTTGGAGGCTTGGTTTCCAGTGCAGCAATGTTCAGAAGTAGGGCCCTGAAGAGATGACTGACTCATTAGTGGAATAAGCCATTATGGACTTAATGAATTTGAGGGAAGAGGTTTGTTATAAAAGTGAGCTATATCTCTTTGCTACCTGGCCACCATTAGGTGAGCAGCTGTGTTGTACCACAGCCTCACGGCCTCCCCACCATAATGCTCTGCCTCAGCACAGGCCCAGAAACAACAGAGCCAAGCAACCATGGACTGAATCCTATGAAACTGTGAGCTAAATAACTCTTTCCTCCTTTAAGTTGTTTTTTTCCCCCTCAGGTACTTTGTCACAACAATAGAAAGCTGAATAACAGACCCAGCAATGCTATACAAAAAAAATCTGTACCTTTTTCAAGAAAACTTTCTAATATCTGTACTACAATTTTAAAAGTGTGGCTTTGGATCAGACTGAAGTCATTGGGGGGCATTTTCTCTGGCATAGGGCAGTGGTCACTGATAGTGACTCTTTAAGACTGACTAATGAGGGAGGCATGGGGCTGGAGGTGGCCATGACCTTTTGGGGTTCCCAGATTAGGCATTAAGAGATAGAAGAAGCTGGGTGTGATGGTATCTGCTTGCAATCCCAGTACTTGGGAGGATGAGATAGGAGGATTGAGGATTGAATGTTTGAGGTCAGCCTCTGAAACCTAAGAGAAATCTTCAGCAACCTAGCAAGACTTTGTTTCAAAACAAAAATGGCTGGGGATGTAGCTCAGAGGTAGAATACCCTTGGGTTCAGTCTTCAATATGAGAGAGAGAGAGAGAGAGAGAGAGAGAGAGAGAGAGAGAGAGAGAGAGAGAATACCCTTGGGTTCAATCTTCAATGAGAGAGAGAGAGAGAGAGAGAGAGAGAGAGAGAGAGAGAGAGAGAGAGAGAGAGAAGAGAGAGAGAATATGAATGAGAATGTAGAGGAAATGAGATCCTTCTCTGACCACTGAGGAGACTACTTCAAACCAGGAGAGAGATGACTGAGGCCACTCCACTAGGGTAGTGGCCTTTCCTGTAAAAAGGAAGGTACATCATGGACATCATGAACACTTGATTGAACTTGGTCACCAACTAGATAAACCTTCTTTAACTGCTGTCACTATCTTGGGTGCAATTCTGAATCCAAATCAGTTTAGTTGTTAAAGTCTTAACAGTTTTCTCTGCTATCTCTCAAGATCCTAACACATAGTTCGAGTTGAATATTTCTATAGTTCACATCGACCATGCTAATGCACATTTTTTTCCTATAAAGAGCTAGATAGTAAATATGTTGGGCCTTACAGGTCACACAGACTCTGTTGCAATAACATTGTCATCGTGGCATGAACACAGCCATAGATAACCTATAAACTAAACAAATGGGTAAAATTGTGTTCTAATAAAATGTTATTTCCAGAAAAAGGTGATGGGTCATATTTGGCTCATGGGTCATAGTTTGCTACCTGATCTCTTTGCCATGCCTCTCAACTTGCTACTTTTGTCAACAGTGATCATGTCCTGCCCTTTTATTTATTTATTTATTTATTTATTTATTTATTTATTTATTTATTTATTTATTTTGCAGTACTGGGGATTGAACTCAGGGACATTCTACCTCCGAACTATACCCCCAGCCTTATTTTGTATTCTTTATTTTGAAACAGGGTCTCACTAAGTTGCGGAGGGCCTCACTAGGTAGCTGAGGCTGGCCACGAACCTGGATCCTCTGGTCTCAGCCTCCCAAATGCTGGGATTACAAGCATGTGCCACCACACCCAGCTATGCCCTGTCCTTTAGAAATTTTTCCCTTGGGTTTTGTTCCCGTGAGGCGAATCTCTACTCTGGTTCTGTAATCTCTGACACCTCTTATCTCTTTCTGGCTGGCCCTCTGTTGCAACCTCTCCATTCTTATCTAGGCCTTAGGCTTTGTCTATAACCCTTAATTATTCCCCATCAGGGCCTCAGCTTTCATCTCTAGGTTAGGGATTCCCTAATCAGCAACTCCAGTCTTTTGTCCCCTGAATTCTTTTCCTATCTTAGAACTCATATGGTGCTATGTCTATAGCATATAATTTTGGGCTGGATCAAATATTACTTTGAATTGTTTCACAGTTATGATACATTCAATTTTTCCTTCCTTCCTTCCATGTGGTATAGGGGATTGAACTCAGGGGCATTCTATCTCCAAGCTAAACCTCAAGCCCTATCTATCTATCTATCTATCTATCTATCTATCTATCTATCTATCTATTTTTGCGGTACTGGGGATTGAACTCAGGGGGATTCTACGTCTGAACTACACCTCCAGCCCATTTTATCTTTTATTTTGAAACAGGGTCTCACTAAGTTGCTAAGACTGGCCTCAAACCTGTGATCCTCCTGTCTCAGCCTCCCAAGTACATGGAACACAGGTGTGCACCACTGTACCTGGCTCGTACAGCCAAATTCAATATATGCCACAGTAAGGCCTTTTGGACTGTGTTCCATAGTCAACAAATTAGTGACTCTCCCATGGAGTTCATGCAATACTGTTGGGAGGAAAAAGGAAGTCTATACCCTGAGGTGCAGTGGCTCTTTTCTCCAGTGAGAGAGGGCCAAGGATGAAATGTTATTTTGGGGCCACTGTTAGGAAGGGGCACTAGGGATGTTTGTCTCTTCAGCTAATGAATGTTTCTCAGTCACAATAGAAAGGTCAATCTCATATACAACAAAATGATAAAAGAGATGGAATTGGGCAGGCGGAGACAGATATCTGTTCCTGCTTCATCCCCTGTCACTGATAGCAGGAAGACAAACAGATGTTTGGGTGTGGATGGCTGCTACCACCATCACTACAAGGGCCCAAGACTCACCAGGATTATCTCAGAAGCATTCACAAATGTCACAGTCATCCCTACTGCCACCGTTTCACTTCAGGCCCTAATCTTCTTCCTCTCAGACTTCTCTGGCTGCAAGCTGCCTTATGGGTGGGTATTTTTGTCAACCAAACTGACATTTTCTCATGCTATGGAGGAGGTTGAGACACACTCACCTAGGGACTTCTCTACAATAGACCTCCTGATTGGTCTTACCTGCCTCTAGTCTTGTCCACCTTCACTCTACTTTGCCTCCATATTGCTGCCCGAGGGGTCTTTCTCATAAGTACCTCACACTAACTGCTTGTGCAATGAGAGCCCCATGAGGAGTCCTCTCTTTTTTGGGGGGAGGGGTACTGGGGATTGAACTCAGGGGCATTCTACCTCCGAGCTACACCTCCAGTCCAATTTTTTATTTTTTAGTTTGAAACAGGGTCTCACAAAGTTGCGGAGAGCCTCACTAAGTAGCTGAGGCTGGCCTCGAACCTGGATCCGGTCCCAGCCTCCCAAGTACTGGTATTACAAGTGAGTGCCACCACACCTGACTAGGAGGCCTCTTTTTTTTTTTTTTTTTTTTTTTTGCGGTACTGGGGATTGAACTCAGGGGCATTCTACCTCCGAGCTATACCCCCAGCCCTATTTTTTATTCTTTATTCTTTATTCTTTATTTTGAAACCGAGTCTCACTAAGTTGCAGAGTGCCTCCCTAGGTAGCTGAGGCTGGCCGCGAACCCGGATCCTCCGGTCTCAGCGGAGGCCTCTCTTTTTAAAATTTAATTTAATTTTTGAATATTTTGTGGTGCTAGGGATTGAACCCAGGGGCATTTTACCTCCAAGGTACACTCCCAGAACCCCCTTCTCCTTTTTTGTGGTACTGGTGATGGAACCCAGGGGCATTCTACCTCCAAGCCATACCCCTAGTTCTATTTTATTTTTATTTTGGAACAGAGTTTTGCTAAATTGTGAAGGGCCTCAGTAAGCTGTTGAGGCTGGCCTCAAACCTATGATCCTCCTGTCTCTGCCTCCCAAGTACTGGGATTACAAGAGTGCCCCACCACACCCAGCTTTATTTTATTTTGAAACAAAATATTGCTCAGTTTCTGAGGCTGGCCTCAAACTTCCAACCCAAGTACTGGGAATATGGATGTGCACCACACACCCAGTTCCCAGAGGGGTCTTTCTAAAGCACAACTCTATAATCACTTAAAATCTTCAATAATTCATCATCTACTGGATAAAATTGTCTGCCTTGAAAAGCGTACAAAGCCCTTGGAGACCTGGGTTCAGTTGACATCTCCAACCACATCTCCAACCCTTGACTCTGCCTCTTCCCGCCTCCCATCACTGCCCCTCAATAACACATTGTTTACAGTTCACATACTCCTCCACACCTCCAAACCTTACCCTATTCTGTTTCTCTCTGGATAAATTGCTCCTGTGAGCCTGGTGTGGTGGCACATGCCTTTAATCCCAGAACTTGGGAGGCTGAGACAGGAGAATAGCAAGTTCAAGGCCAGCATCAGCAACTTAGCAAGATTCTGTTTCAAAACAAAAATTTAAAAGGTGGGGTGTAAGCTTGAAGGTAGAATGCCCCTGAGTTCAATCCCTAGTACTAATATACAAACAAAGATAGTAAGAGGCTAGAATTCATGAGTAAAATAGGAATACATAGGGGCTGGGATGTAGTTCAGTGGTAGAACGCCCCAGGTTCTATCTAGGGGCATTTTTTTTTTTTTGCAGTACTGGGGGTTGAACCCAGAGGCATTATACCTCCGAGCTACACTCCCAACCCTATTTTTTTTATTCTTTATTTTGAAACGAGGTCTCACTAAGTTGCAGAGGGCCTCACTAAGTAACTGAGGCTGGCTGCAAGCCTGCAATCCTCCTGTCTCAGCCTCCCAAGTACTAGGATTACAAGCATGCACCACCACGCTCAGCTGATCTAGGGGCATTTTGAAGCAAAAAAAAAAGTAAAAGTGATCCTGTGCTCTATTTTGTCTCCAGTAAGTTGCTACAAACTGGCTAGGCACTTCCTGCAGAGCAGCTGCATCCATTCATTCCAGAATTGGCCAGCCCAGTTCCCGCCCTCATGGACCTTAAATCTAGCAGGCAATAAGACATAAACCAAATACACAAATGAACAGGATTGCAAGGTGTGATTAGCACTGTGAAGGAAAAAGCATAGAGAGCTATCAGAACATAGACTGTCCTAGAGCAGTGTGTGGGTGGGTGTGAAGATGTGCATGTGTGGCATTTGGTTTCGGAAGCTGGAGGAAGCTTTTGAGGAAATGGCACCGGATGACAAATAGAATGAGGGACCATTTGAGTGATGTACAGGCTGAGTGGCTGGCTGGCTGATGGACGGACTGATGGCTGGCTGGCTGCAGAGCAGTCTGACTCACTTGTCCTGCGACTGACAAGCTGGCTGCTTAGCTACCTGGCTGGCTGGTTGGCCAGCTAATGGACAGAATTACTGACTGGAGGCTGGGTGACAACATGACCGGCTGACTTAACTGTTCAACTTCACTTCAGCCCCCCCCCTTATCTCCAGCATAGCCAGATGTCAGCAATAAAACAGCATGAAGGCAAAATCCTTGCACAGAGAGGGCAGAGCTCACCACCAGCTGGCTCAGCACAGTATTCCAGACAATCAACAGGGCCTCAGCATCGGCAAAATGTGGCTTGCAAAAGGAACACAGACTTTTTGCCAACAGGGGGAAAATCAAATCAAAGACAGGCTAGCAAAGTGGTTGGATAGGTTTCTTAGAAACCTTCCAAACAATTTTACTTTAAATAGGATTTTAATGATCATGACGTCTAATGTAATGCTTGTCCCTACCGAAAGCACTAGAGCAATACAGCTCAAACATGAGAATGGGAGACACGCTGGGTCACAAGAGATCCCTTGAGACACTCCTTCGACGGTTTCTTTGTTTCCCCTTATGTGCTGCTGTGGTAATGAAGTATGGAAATGGCCCAGTGGTTTTCAATACCAGACTCCTGTCTTTTAGAGTTAGAGATTTGAATGCTACCTCATGTTCACTCCACTACAAGCAAAGCAAGCTGAGTGAAAACTGTAACTAAATATGCCCAGGCCATCTTCAAGTGGCAAGTGAGATAAGGAGGATGGGGTTTGAAGCATGAGTCAGCCAGAGAAAAGTACAGCAGGGATTAATTTGACATGCTTTGGCCGCATCTCCTTCCCAGGGTGCCCTGGAAGAGCCTTGGCTCATTTGCTCCTCTGACAACAGGAAAAGGATGGGAAGAGATGAGAGGATGAGATGGTGGTCTGTGAGTCCCAGTGGATTAGTATACTTGAGTTCTTTTTTTGTGGTACTGGAGATTGAACCCAGTGGTGCTCTACCACTGAGCTAATCCCCAGTCCTTTTATTTATTTATTTGTGTGTGTGTGTGTGTGTGTGTGTGTGTGTGTGTGTGTGTGTACGTCTGTGTGTTACTGGGATTGAACCCCAGGGCATTCTACATCCAAGCTGCACCCCCCAGCCCTACTTTATTATTGTATTTTGAAACAGGGTCTTTAAGGGTCTCACTAAGTTGCAGAGGCTATCCTCAAATCTGCAATCCTCCTGTCTTAACTCCCAAGTACTGGGATTACAGGCATGTACCACCTCACACAGTGGTCCCAGACCATTTTAAATTTTGCTAGGTTGCTGAGGCTGACCTTGAAACTATAATTCTCCTGCCTTAGCCTCCTAAGTATAGAATTACATGTGTGCACCACCGTGCCCAGTTTACATTTGGGTTCTTGCTCCCACAGCACTGGGAAAGGCTAACTGAACACAGTCAGTTTTGGGGCAAGATAGAATGTCATTTAAGGCAGTGGTTTTCATGCCAGATGCACATTAGAATTACCTGGAAAGCCATAAATGCCTATATATCCCCGGGCCTCACCATCAGAAATTCAGATTTAAATGGCCTGGGAGGAAGAGCTGGAGCACCCAATGTTTTTTATTTTTTTTAACTATTTTTATGAATTGGAGTTTGAACCCAGAGACATTCTATTTCCTTTCCAAGCTATACTCCCCAGCCCTGTTTTATTTTACAACTGTGTCTCACACTAAGTTGCTGAGGCAGGTCTCAAAACTTCGGTCCTTCTGTCTCAGCCTCCCAAGTACTGGGATTACAGGTGAGCACTACCACACCCAGCACCAGTGGTTTTTAAATGTCCACACATGATTCGCATGGGCAGTTAAGGCTGAGAACTTTTTTCAATGAATAATCTAAGTTTCACTAGGTCTTTCCAGAATAGTCCCAGAACGGAGTGGCCTATCCATGGGGAAATGGGTCAAGTTTGTTTTCTAACTTTCATGTCCCCCGTTAAGGAAATTCAGAGAGCTGAAATCGAGTGTACCCCATGCAGTGGTGTGCTGGTAAATGTTTTGCAACCAGTTCTTTCAAATTCTGATAGGTAGCATTTTCCAATTTCTCTGGTGTCTATATTTTCAACATGGCTGTTTGCAAACTATCAATATGATGCTGTCGCCCATCTTGCCTGTTGATTTATCTAAAAAAAGGTCAAAACTGCTTTGTGCATTTCACAGAGTATGGACTTGTAATCAGCGATGCATACAGCAGACATCTCTGATGACTGGTGCACCCGATTTTATGTAATACAAGCTGGATGTGAATGGCATGTTTATCAATCGAATCATATCTTTAATGTAGTGTGTAAGTACTTACTACTTGAAGGAAGTTCATGGTGTATTAATTTCCTGCTGCTACTATAACAAATGACCACCAACTTGGTGGCTTAAGTAATGCACATGTATTCTCTTACATTTCTGGAGGTCAGACATCTGACACAAGTCTTACTGAGCTAAACTCAAATGGAGGCCCTTTGGTGTCCCTTTTGGGGGCTCTAGGGAGGAATCTATTTTCTTGCCTTTTCTGGCTTCTGGAGGCCTCCCACATTGCTTATCTCATGGCTCCTTCCTTCATCATCAAGACCAGCAAGGTTGGGCTGAGTCCTTATATAACTCTTACCTTTTTTTCAGCTTCGCTCTTTCACGTCAGCGGATCCTTGTCATTACATTGGTCCTACCTGAAAAATTCAGGCTGATCTCCCTATGCTAAGGTCAGTGGATTAGTCATCTTTTTCTTTCCTTTGGTACTGGGGATTTAACCCAGGGAAATTCTACCTCTGAGCTATGCCTACAGCATTATTTTATTTTTTATTTGGAAACAGGGTTGCTAAGTTGCTCAAAGTCTCACTAAGTTGCCAAGGCTGGCTTTGAACCTGCGATCCTCCTGTCACAGCCTCCCAAGTACCAGGATTACAGGCATACACCACAATGTCTGGCTAGGATTAGTAATCTTAATTCCATCTGCAACTTTAATTCTTTCTGCCACATATAGCATATTCACAGGTTCTGGGATTAGGGCATGCACATTATGGGGGGCATTATTCTGCATACCACACAGGGTAAATATTATTACAAATCAGAGAAATTCTGAAAGAAAGTGACTAATTCTGCAGTTTTTCATATGCATTTTGTCAGCTGCTTGAAGTAGAGCATACCTGATCTTTCCAAAAGAATGAAAGTTAGGCTATTGTAGTGATACGTGCATACCCATGTTTATAGCAGCACAATTCACAGTAGCCAAATTATGGAACCAACCTGGGTGTCCATCAACAGATGAATGGATAATGAAAATGTGGTACATACACATAATGGAATTTTATTCAGTCATAAAGAAGAAGCAAATTATGTAATTTGCAGGAAAATGGATAGAACTAGAGAATATTATGCTAAGTGAGATCAGCCAGTCTCAGAAAGTCAAGGGCCATATGTTTTCTCTTATATGTGGAAGCTAGGGAGAAAATAGGTAAGAAAAAGGACTTCATGAAAATGAGGATAAAGACCAGAAGAATAATGGAAGGGAAAGGGGATTGGGGGAGGGAGGTGGGAAGGGGAAAAACAAGGACCAAGGAAGGAAACAGTTCCAATAATGTTATGTCCATATATGCAGATGTCACTACAAATTTCACTATCATGTATGGGGTGGGAGGAGAGGGGAACAGGGTAGGATGCAGAGGGAAACACACTAAGTGTTGTGTGCATATATGAATGTATCACCTTGACTCTCACTATGATGTATAATTACAATGCACCATTAAAAAAATAAATTAGAGCGTACCTGAGCTTTCTATCACCTGAAAGCTACATCTCTGAGTACTCATATCAACTACCTAGCCATTCACTGTTTCCCACTTGAAAAGTGCAACCTTCCAGTTCACCAACACCATCTCTTTATCCTGTAACAACCTCATCTTGCTACCCACTCACAATTTGCTGGAGTGCTGTGCACGTTCTTTAGTGTACTTGGATATGTGCATTAGGTAACAGGGACAGTTATGATAACTGTAAGACAGATGTTTGGGAGGGTGCATATGCACACACACATGCATATGCGTGTGTGTGTGTGTGTGTGTGTGTGTGTGTGTGTGTCTGGGTGTATGTAGTACTAGGGATTGACTCTGGGGGTGTTTTACCACTGAGCTTCACCCCCAGCCCTTTTAATTTTTGGGTACTGGGAATTGAACCTAGGGGCATTTACCACTACTCAGCTAGCTACACCCCCAGCCCATTTAATATTTTTGGTTTTGAAACAGGGTCTCATTAGTTGCAGAGGCATGGCTTTGAACCTGCGATCCTTCTGTCTCAGCCTCCCAAGTACTGAGATTACAGGTGTGTGCTACCATGCCCGGCACACATGCATATCTAAATGAGTCTACACAGCTCATGTCCACTCTTTCTTTCTACTTATAGCAGCTGCTGTCCCTCCAGCTGAGATCTTTATCACTTCAGCTGTGGACTCGTGCAACAGTCCCCTCCTCACTGCTCTGGCTTCACCTTAGCCTTTCTCCTACCCGTCTTGCACCCTGGTCCAAATCACTTTTCATTCTACCATGGCTCTGCTCAAGGATGTATGGAGGATTCCCACCATTCTACCTCACTGAATCTAAATTCTTTGCATTGGCCTTTGAAGCTTTTCACCAACTTGCTCTGCTCACCCCCAATCACTCTGATCTCTTTTCTCATTATTTTCCTCTCCAGCCAAGTAACTATGCTTATCGACCTGCACATATGGCTTGCTTATTTCCGTGCTTGCTCCTTGCCTTTGAACACATCCCACTTCTCCCTGCTAATTCATGCCTATCACTTCAAGATCCAGCTTAAAACACCCTCTTGTGAGAAGCTGGCTCTGGTTAACTCCTTCCTGTTCTTTTGTTCCATGTTCCATATCATGCTCATTTATAACATTTATTTCGCATGACTTTTTCTTTACTGATGCTTTGCTTTTGAAAAAAATAATAGGGCTCATTTGTTGAGTACTTACTATGTGCTGGGCATCATACTAAGACATTTTATGTGTGTGTGTGTGTGTGTGTGTGTGTGTGTGTGTGTGTGTGTATGTGTTTGTGGTAGTGGTACTGGGGATTGAACCCCAGGCGCATTCTATCTCTGAGCTATACTCTCAGCCCTATTTTATTTATTTTTAAAGTTTGAAACAGGGTCTTTCTAGGTTACTGAGGGTCTCTTAACTAAATTGTTGAGGTTAGCTGCAAACCTGCGATCCTCCCATCTCAGCCTCCCAAGTACGGGGATTACAGGCACATGCTACCATGCTTGGTTTATGTGTATTTTTCTCATCTAATCTTGATAATAATAACTTTTTCTCCAGGTACTGGGGATTGAACCTAGGGCACTCTACAATTGAGAGAGATCTCCAGTCCTTTTTTGTGAAGTACTGGGATTACAGGTTTGCACCACCATGCTCTGCTGAGGCTGTGTTTTTAAGGCAAGTCATGTGTCTTTGTGAGTCTAGTGTCCCCAACTGTGGCTGGATCACTTCTAGAAATGTGCAGTGTTCCTCACTTAGGCAGTACCCACAGACCCCTACTTGGTCTGTTTCCTTCCGGATTTCTGTTCACATAGGCCTGTGTGCTCTAAACTGGTTGTATTACAAAGTCACCGGAGAAACTGAAACAAAATCCTGATGCCTAGGTTGAACCTCCAACCAAAGAGATCATCACTTCTGGGAACAGGACCCAGACATCTGTATTCTGGGTGAGTGTGTGTGTGTGTGTGTGTGTGTGTGTGTGTGTGTGTGTTAGTAGGGATTGAACCCAGGGGCATTCTACCTCTGAGCTACACCCCCAGCCCAATTTTGTATTATTTATTTTTAAACAGGGTCTCACTAAGTTGCAGAGGGCCTCACTAAGTATCTGAGCCTGGCTTCGAACCCGCGATCCTCCTGTCTCAGCCTCCCAAGTGCTGGGATTACAAGTGTGTGCCACCACGCCTAGCTGACATCTGTATTTTTTTTAAAGCTCTCAAGGAAATTCTGTGGTGCAGCCAATGTAGAAAATCACTAATAGAACATAGAAGGAGGCTTCTTTCACTTCTCAGGAAGCCACACCTCCCTTGCATGCCTGCTCTTTCCTCCCCCTTCCCTATGGGTTTTTTTTGGCTTTTTACCCCAAAACATCTGAGGCAGGCGGCAACCATTGGTTGGGGAAGTGGCCAAAGGCCAATTACACATCAGCACCAGCTGAGTTCCTGAACCAAAGGGAGGCCTGGGAATCACAGGTGGAAAAATTAACATATTGAAGCTTTCTGGGTTTCACAAATACAAAAATAAATAATTTGCTCTTTTAGAAACAGCAAACACTCCACCTCTTAATCTGCTAACATGTCCCCCTGGGAAATCCTTTAAGAAGAGAACGCTGCACCTCCTCTGAGTGCCTCTGCCAGCTGGTAGGCAGGCCTGCCCCTTGCCCACACTGGTCACTGTGTTCAAACAGGAGAGCCACCGCTAGACTGCACGGGCGAGAACAGCTGCTTGCCAGTTTGAAGAAGCTGATCTGTGGGAAAGGTTCTGAGGTTTTGGACTCTGAGAGGTGAAATGGGACACAGGTTCTGCCTGCTCCCGCCTCTCCAGCCCCCCTTGGTTCCATCCACATGCTCAGAAACCCTCTCCTCCATGATTCACACTGGATGCCCCCCAAACCCATGTCCTGAGGAATGGGTGGAGGAGAGCAAGATATTCATTCTTTCAGCTTCTAGAGCAGCTAGGCAGTGCCTGGGGTGTCCACAGTCCTTGAGGAGGCTTCATTTACCCTGAAGTCCTGTGTGAATATGATTTTCTTTCTTTCTTTTTTTTAATTTGGTAGTACTGGGGATCAAATCCAGGTCCTCACCCCCAGCCTGGTGAATATGATTTTGTTTTTGTGCTGAGACATAGAATGATTTAGAAATAATGGTCTAGGGATGGTTCCAGGTCTCCAGTTCCCCTGCCCTGTAGGGGACATTCTCAGATTGACCTGACACTGCTTTCCCCAGAGCTATCTGACCTTCTTATGTGGTCAAAAAAGATGTCCCAGAGGGTGGAGAAGGGAAAGAAAGACCCAAGGGGGGGCACAGGGTCTGAACTACCTTTTTTTTTTTTTGGTACTAGAAATTGAGCCAAGGGGCATTCTACCTCTGAGCCACACCCTCAACCTTATTTTATTTTGAAACAATGTCTTGCTAAATCCCTGCATGCTAATCTTGAGCCTGTGACCCTCCAGTCTCAACCTCCCAAATACTGGGACTATAGGTGTGTGCTACCATACCCAGCTCCTGAACCATTTAAGAATAGCTGAACCTCACTTCACAGGTTCAAACTTTCTCTCCCCCAACCCTCTATCTCTTGCCATACTGGGAATTGAATCCAGGGAGCTTTACCACTGAGCTACGCCCTTAGCCCTTTTTATTTTTTTATTTTGGGACAAGGTCTCACTAAGTTGCCCAGACTGGCCTGGAACTCCTGTCTTAGCCTCCTGAGTCACTAGGATTGCAGTTGCATGTGTGCCACTGTGCTAGCTCAAACTCTTTCTCAAGTTTACTCCTTCCTCTGTTCCCGAGCGTTATTTCTGGAGGGAAGCAGCCTCTCAAAGCAGGGCTTACCTTGGCATCCATGATGCTGGTCTCCACGCGGGCCACGCCCTGGTTCTCCCGAAACAGCTGGATCTTACTGATCTTGCTGAACTCGGACAGCACAGTGGTGAGGTTGGTTTTGAGGTCAATAACATGGCTGATGCCGTGACGGGGTCCCACCAGGAGAGTGGTGGCTGACTGCTTCTCGTCCTGTTGTCCCAGAGTGGCAGGCGGCATTCACCGAAAGAAGGGGGTAGTGGTTAGAGAGAGGAGGCAGAAGGAGGGAATAGAAAATATGCATTGAATCGGTTGTGCATGGCATGGGGAAGGTAGCTGGAAAGATCTGGGGCTCATTTCTAGGGTCAGAGGACAACCTTGAGGGAAGATGACCTGTAATCCCATTTTCCAAGGTAGGCTCCCAGATCCTCGTTTAAATCAACACCCAAGCTTCAGCAGCAGGTTAAGAGGTTAAGCGGGTGACAGCAGGGATAGTTCTAGCAAAACGGTGAAGTAGGTGAGGTTTGTTGTAGAGCCTTAGGAGGAACTTCCCCGATGGAGCTCCAGGGACTTTCTGAGGTTTCTGCAAGCCATTCAAGGTCCCTAACCAGTGTTCTGCCTGACTGCTGGCCTTTAGCCTCCCTCCAGTCAAACTTGCCCTTCTTTCCCAGTACCAAAAGTTAACCTGACAAAGTAACTCCACTTAAGGTGTTAAGGGTTGATCAGGTGCTTAATGGAGGCCTCCCTCCCTGAGGATATATACATGTGTGTGTGGTGTGAGAGTGTGTGTGTGTGTGTGTATGTGTGTGTTTTACTGGGATTAAATGCAGGGGCATTCTACCTCTGAGCTATACCCCCAGCCCTATTCTTTTGAAACAGTCTCACTAAGTTCCTGAGAGCCTTGCTGTGGAGGTTGGCCATGAAACTGCATCCTCTTGTCTCAGCCTCTCAGGTACTAGGACTATAGGCATGTGCCACCTCACCTGGGTAGGATGTGTACCTTTTAAAAGGTATTCCAGAAGTCTTAACCCAAAAAAGAACAGTCAATAGCAATTTTAGCAGTGGTAGGTGGATGGCAGATTTGAGGGTGTATGTGCAGGTGAAGGGAGGGGTTAGTGGACTTTCAGTTTTATGCAAATCCCAGTATTTAAATGGCTACCTCTCAGTCTGACGACTGGATTTCCTTAAATGGTCCTGACAAATTCCTTGGAGCCATTAAGCCTGAGCCTCTGCTGGCCCATTCCCTGCCATTAGCATCACCTCAGGAAACTTCTGTGTCTGGCTACAGGCACTTTGATAAGCTGCTTTCCTCCAGTGTGCCATGCTAGCATGACAGTGTGCTCCCCAGAGCATGACAAGCAACTGGATCCAATCAGCAAGATGATTTGAATTTCCATTCACTGGAGTCAACTAGCCAGGGGCAGCCTTAGGGGTGGAGCCAGCTGTGCCTGGCCCCAGAGCATTGCTGCTGCAGTGGAGGGGCCGGGCAGGCAGGGGGCACTATAAGGACTCAGGAGACCTAGGGTAGGGGGCTGAGGGAGTATGCAGAAGGGCAATGACATAGAGCAGGGTTTGGCAAGCTAAGGCCAAATCAGGCCTACCACCTGTTTTCTCATATGGCCCAAGAGTTAAGAATGTTTTTTACATTTTTAAATGGTTAGGAAGAAGTCCCAAGAACCATATTTTGTGACACCTGAAAATTGCATGAAATTCAAATCCCTGTGTCTCTAAATAGTTACTGGCCCAAAGCCATGCCCATTTGTTAAAGCATTATCTAACAGTGCTCATGCTAAGACGACTGGGTTGAATCGCTGCCATGGAGACCTGTTTGGCCCACCTGCGAAAGCCTAAAATATTTACTACCTGGCCTTTTAAAGAAAAAGTGTGCCAACCCCTGAAAGAGAGGAAGGGGTACACAAAGGGGCAGTGAAGGGATACTGAAAACAAATATATTCGGCCCTCGGTATCCATGAGGGATCAGTTCCAGGACCTCCTTACACACATCCAAATCCACACATGCTCAAGTGCCTTAATGAAAATGGCATCATATTTGCATATCACCTATGCAATTCTCCCATATACTTTAAATCATCTTTAGAATACTTATAATACTAATACAATGCAAATGCCATGAACACAGTAGTTATACAATATTGTTAATAATAATAAGGAAAACAGTCTACATGTTCAGTATGGACACAATGTTTGGTTTTTCTTTTCTTTTTTAAGCATTAGGGGTTGAGCCCAGGTGTATTTCTACCTCTACGCTATACCCTGAGCCCTTTTTATTTTTTATTCTGAAACGGGGCTTCCCTAACTTGCTGAGGGTCTTGCTAAGTTGCTAAGGCTGGCCTCAAAGCTCCTGTCTCAACCTCCCAAGTACTGGGATTACAGGTGTGTGTCACGGTGCCCAGCTATAATTGTTTATCTTTGAATATCTTTGATCCCCAGGTGGTTGAATCCATGGATGCACCTGCAAATATGGGGGCAGACTATATTTCCCCCTCTGGCCCCCCTCAAGGACAAATGTCAACTAAGACACGCCCCCACCCCCACTCCCGCCAGCACCCTTCACCGCACTGCCCTCACTGACCAGGCCCACAGTGTTGAACAAAACGCCGGTGAAGGTTGGAAGTTCATTCAGAATTCGAAGGTACTGGAGCTTTGCCTGAACTGCAGAGCCCTGTGAAAACAACCCACCCAAAAATATGAGAAGCCTGAGGGGCAGGGAAAACAAACCCATGTTAACAAAAAGGAGTATCACCATTCTATGACGGGCATGAGCCATCAGTTACTCTGTGGGAATGCCAGGAGGGCCTGGGGAAAATAGCAGGAAGATCCAGTTTGGAAGGTTCTCACTCTAGCATCCCCTCTCCCCTCTAAACCCTCCTCTGACCTCTTGATATTTCCTCTCCTCTCCTCTCCCCTCCCCTTTTCTTTTTTCTTTTCTTCTCTTTTCTTTTTGTATGGGGGGATTGAACACAGGGGCATTCTACCTATGAGCTACACCCCCAGTCTTTTTTAAATTAATTAAATTTTAATTGGTGCATTGTAATCATACATCTTTGTTAGGTACAACCCCCAGTCTTTTTAATTTTTATTTTGAAACAGGGTCTCCCTAAATTGCCGGGGGTCTTGCTAAGTTGCTGAGGCTGTCCTTGAATCTGTGATCCTCCTGTCTCAGCCTCCCAAGTACTGGGATTGTAGACATGTGCCACTGCACCCAGTTCCTGACCCTTCTCTCTAAAGCATTTAGGCTCATTTTGTTCTTGGGTTAATTCTAATACTTTTTCCAACTCTGACACCCCACCTAATCTATATATCTTTCCTGAGATCCTTCAGATCCTTATAGCCACCTAGATACTGACCATCCCTACCTGTAGCTCTTACTCAGTGCTTTAATACCAAGCACTCCTAAGTCCCAAGCCAGTTCTTTATCCACTCGAGGTGTCTATCAGTACCTCTGGGCCAACTGAGCAAGAAACTGGCCAGTGATGCTGGACTCTTCCTTCATCCTCTCATCTGGAGACCACAGGTCACCAAATCATCTGGATTCTACCCTCTAATTCCCTCTCCACCTACCCACCTCTCTTCTCTTGCCCCCTGGTCATTGCCTTGACATTCTCACTTGGATCAAGGTAACAGCCAGGTTGCCCTCAGTACCAACACTCCCTCAACTGCCTCCATACATTGTCTTACTAGGTTGCTGAGAGTCTCACTACGTTACTGAGACTGTCCTCTAACCTGTGATCTTCCTGTCTCATCCTCCCAAGTACTGAGATTACAGGCATGCACAGGCGTATTCTACCACACCAGTATTTTTATCTTATTTTATTTATTAACTTTTTTGTGGTACTGGGGATTGAACCCAGGGGCATTCTACCTCTGAGCTACACCCCCAGCCCTATTTTATTTTTTATTTTGAAACAAGGTCTCATTAAGTTGCGGAGAGCCTCACTAAGTAGCTGAGGCTGGCTGTAAATCTGCAATCCTCCTGTCTCAGCCTCCTAAGTACTGGAATTACAAATGTGCGCCACCACGCCCGGCTTTTTTTTTTTTAATTTTTATTTTGAAACAAGGTCTCACTAAGTTGATGAGGGTCTCGTTAAATTGCTGAGGCTGAGGCTGGCTTCAAACCTGCAACTTTCCTGTCTCAGCCTCCTCAGTACTGGTATTACAGGCATGCACCACTGTGCCTGGCTAAACATAGTAAGTTTAATCACATGCGCTTCCTGCTTAAATCTTCTTAGGGCTCCCTGCTGCCTACAGGACCACTCTGCACAGCACACAAGGCCTCTGTGAACTGGCTCCTCCAACTGCTCTCCTCCCCCCAATCCAGGCACATCGCTTGCATTCTGTATACTTGCAGAGGCCCAACTGTTTGCTTTTCTTTCTTTGTACTGCGGTCTCTCCTATCTCTGGGCTTTTGTACAGATGGAACTCCCTGCCTGGGAAAGTCTTCCTCCCACTACCCACCCCACCAACTCATTTAGACAAACTCCTATCTGTCTGTCCTTCAAGGCCCAGCTCTGGCATCAAATGTAACACTTCCTGGCCTTATCCTCCTCCTCCATCAAACTAGGCTTGGCATCTCTCCTCCAGGCTGTCAGAGCACTGATGATTGTTGTTTCCCCACTAGACCGTGCCTGACTCCAGGGCCTTCTTCATCTCTATATCTCCAGGCAAAGCACTGGGGTGCTTCGCAAAAATGTTAGCTGAGGAGAGGGTGTGAGTGCTGGGGCTCTCAGCAGAGAAGAAAACAATCTGATTAAATATGTGCAGCAAGGTGGATGGTTTCACTCTCCGGGGAAATTTGCATCTTAAAAGAGAAGCAAGTTGGTAATGCAAGAAATCTGGAATGGGTAGAATATATGGGGGCGATTGTGTCCTGTGTCTACATCTGTGGAGCTGATTCTAGTACCTCTCACCACCCTCCTGCCTCTTGGGCAGGAAGCACTAGCAGAAGGAGCCTTAGGAGCCTAAGAAAGGCCTGCAGGGCTGCGGGAGGCAGAGAGGAGGGAGGAAGAGTCTCTTGGGGGCAAAGGGACATCTAGAAGGTAGAGGGGAGTGCAGCGGTGGGCACTGACTCATTCTTTGGGTCAGGCCTTGTTACCCCCAACCACTGGACTTTTATATACCAGAACTCCATATCCCAGAACTGATGAGTTAGAAAACTAGTGAGGGACAGAGAGGTCACTCCCATGGAAAATATGTGTCTCACTAAGGCCCAATGCTTTCCGCATGACAGTCAGATCAGCACTGACTAATTGGTGAAAGGAGCTGAGAAAAATTTTTGTTGTTGTTTGTTTTTGTTTTGGTATGGGGGAGGGGGATTGAACTCTCCAATCTACACCTTCAGCCCTTTTTAGTTTTTATTTTGAAACAAGGTCTTGCTATGTTGCTGAGTTTCTTGCTAAGTTGCCACAGCTGGCCTCAAACCTGTGATCCTGTGTCAGCCTCCCATGTAGTGAGATTACAGGCAATGCACCACCACGCCCATCTGAGAATGGTTTCATCCTGCCTTTGGGCCCTTTGCTTTGAGGACCCAGAGCTCTGTCCATGGCATGCCACTGAGATGTCTATGAGAGAGGCTCTTGCTGGGAGAAAACTCCTTTCCATTACTGTCCCCATTCTGGGCTCAGCTAGACATGCAGCCAAATCAGGAAATGTGGTGGACATCCCCAGAGGAACCACCCATGAGCCCCTGAGGCCTCTGGTGCTTGAACACGCTGCCCGGGGGCCTCCTCTGGGTACCTTGGTGCCACAAGAAGGATGCATTTGGTGAGCCTTCAGTTGTTGAGAGAGAGATTTCCGAAGGTTCTTCTCTTTGATGCACTGCAAAAGGGAGGGGGGTAGAAAGGGTTCTAGGCCCCACTCCTTCCTAAAAGCAGAAACAAAAGTAAGACATTAGTGAGAGAGACACAGAAAGACAGAGGAAGACAGAAGCTGAATCAGAGTCAGAGTCGGAGGAATAGAGACTGGAGAAAGTGGGATAGAGACAGAAGAACACTGGTCACAGTTTTGAGCAGAAGTTACAGCTCTGGGGCACCAGGGTCTAGGTGTGAGTAAGCCCAGTGCTCAGTCCCATCCTGTGCCCAGCAGAGCTCAATCATGGGACCTTCTCCTTACACAGTTTTTGTCCCCATCCCAGGGCCCCCACACCACTCACTCCACATTCTTGAGCGAGATCTTCTGACTAGGCCGAGTGGCTGACACGGTGATATAGATGTGGAGGGCAGCTAGGCCCAAAAGCATCTCTGGCTTGGGGTCCATTCCAAAGCGTTCTCGGATGACATCATTCCGGCTCTGGGAGAGAGGGCAGCCCAAATATCAGTTACTAGAGATGTTCCCACCCCATCCCTACGGATTCCTGTGGTAGCCCAGGAAAGGAATCCTAGGGTCAGGAAGGCAAGATAGATCAAGGCAAGGAGTAAGGCTCAGGTCACACAGACTCTATTTGCTTCATTCAGCAGGTGCTAGACAGTGACAGGTGCCCACAGTGGCAAGGCACCAATCCTCCCCTACCCCTTTTTGTGGTAATAGAGACTGAATCCAAGGGCATTCTACCCCCAAGGTACACCCCTAGCCCTTTTATTATTTTATTATTTATTATTTTATTTATTTATTATTATTATTATTATTTTTAAATTTTGAAATAGGACCTCATTAAGTTGCTGAGGGTCTAAGTTTCTGAGGCTGGCCTGGAACCTGTAATCCTCCTATCTCAGACTCCCAGTACTGGGATTACAGGCGTGGGCCACTGCTCCTGGCACACCACTCCCCTTCTTTCTTCCCATTACAAGACACCCTCCCGCCTTTTCTCAGGGGTCCTGTACTCATCTCCTCCTCCCCCCAGTCACAAAATCTCTTTTACTAGTTCAGAAGGGAACAAAGAAAGAGAGACATTGGGGAGGGGCCCTCCAGAGGCTCTGGCCCAGAAGCCCAGGGTGAGAGATGGATTGCAGGGATAGGGTAGACTTTCGGTTTCTTGTAGTCGAAAGGACAAAAGCACTGATGAATCAATCTTCCCTATGTTGTCTTAGAGGGAGGTGCCCTGAAACTTCTGGGTGTATATGATAACTCCCAAACTCTGAGGGCCAGAGCCTCAGCTATCAATAAATCTGCTTGGGTTAGAACAGTTGTCTATTTGGTTGAGGTGGAAACAGGATGGGCTAAGGGAGTAGAGAGCCACAGTGGTATCACCATATAGAGTTGAAAAAGAATACTTTATCAATGATCATCTATGTAGAACATCCAATAGTATCTACAAAAATCTACTAGAATGAATAAATGAGTTTAACAATGTAGTTGTACATAAGATAAATATACAAGTGAGGCATGGTGGTACACATCTGTAATCCCAGTACTTGGGAGGTTGAAACAGAAGGATCACAGGTTTGAGGCCAGACTCAGCAACTTATTGAGACTCTTAGCAACCTAGTGAGACTCTGTTTCAAAATAAAAACTAAAAGGGCTGGGAGTGTAGCTCAGAGGTAGAATGCCCTAGTACCACCACAATAAAAATCAGTCAATCAATCTACGGCTGAAGGTGAAGCTAGGAGGTAGAATGCCCCTGGGTTGAGCCTCTAGTACCTCCAAATATAAATAAATAAAAATAAAAATAAAACATAGATTGATGTGGTGGCACATGTCTGTAATTCCAGTACTTGGGAGGCTGAGGCAGGAGGATAGCAGGTTCAAATCCAGCCTCAGCAACTTTGTGAGGTTCCCAGCAACCTAGTGAGACCCTGTTTCCAGACGAGAAATAAAATTGGGCTGGAGGTATAGCTTGGAGGTAGAATGCCTCTGAGTTTAATCTCCAGTATCAAAATAAATAAATAAATAAATAAATAAATAAATAAATAAATAAATAGACAATAACCAGTTGTAGTTCTATATGCTAGCAACAAATAATTGGAAATTGAAATTAAAAACCAAAATCATTAATAATAGCACTAAAATATGAAATAATTAGGAATAATCTGACAAAATAGTGAAAGACGTGTACACTGCAAAATATTAAACACTTTTTTTGAGAAAAACTAAAGACCTAAATCAATATAGAAGTACTGTGTTCATGAGTTGGAAAATTTAATATGGTTAAGGTGTCAATTTTTCTCAAATTGATCTATAGGTTCAACACATCCTAATCCAAATTACATCAAGTTTTTAGCAAAAATTGACATACTGATTCTAAAATTCACATGAAACTGCTAAGGACTTAGAATAGAAAAAACAACTTTAGAAAAAGAGAACAAAGTTGGAAGACAAATACTACTTGATTTCAAGATTTACTATAAAGCTATAGCAATCAAAGGAATGTGATGTTGGTATAAGTATAGACAAGTAGATCAATGGAACAGAATAAAGAGTTCAGAAGTAGATCTACAAATATATAGACTAATTTTTTAGTCAGCACTGGGAATTAAACCCAGGGCCTTGCACATGCAAGATAGGAGCTCTGCCACTGAGCTACATCCCCAGCCTTTCTAAAATTTTTTTTTTTTTTTTTTTTTTTTTTTGCGGTACTGGGGATTGAACTCAGGGGCATTCTACCTCCGAGCTACACCCCCAGCCCTATTTTTTTATTCTTTATTTTGAAACCGAGTCTCACTAAGTTGCGGAGTGCCTCACTAGGTAGCTGAGGCTGGCCGCGAACCCGGATCCTCCGGTCTCAGCCTCCAGAATGCTGGGATTACAAGCGTGCGCCACCACGCCCGGCTCTAAAATTTTTTAAAAGATTTACTTATTGAGCCGAGTGTGGTGGCACACGCTTGTAATCCCAGTAATTGTGAGGTGAGACAGGAGGATCTGGGTTCACGGCCCACAACTTAGAGAGCCCCTGTTTCAAAATAAAGAATAAAAATAAGGCTGGGGTGTAGCTCTTAGGTAGAATGCCTCTGAGTTCAGCCCCTAGTACTGCAAAAAATTTATTTATTTATTTTGGTACTGAGGATTGACCTCAGAGGTATTCTACCTCTGAGATATACCACGCCGTTTTATTTTGAAACAGTCTCTATAAGTTGCTGATGCTGGCATCAAACCTGCGATCCTCCTGTCTCCACCTCCCAAGTACTGAGATTATAGGGTGTGCTACCATGCTTGGCTTTAAATTTTATTTTAAGAGAGGGTGCTGCTAAGTTTCCCAAGCTGGCCTCAAGTTTGTGATCATCCCGATTCAGCTTCCTGAGTAGCTAGTATTACAGATGTTTGCCAGATAACTGATTTTTTTTTTTGGTGGTGCTGGGGCCAGGGGTATTCTAACTCCAGCTACACCCCCAGATCGATTTTATTTTTTATTTGAAAACAGTATCTTACTAAGTTGCTGAGAGCCTTGCTAAGTTGTTGAGGCTGGCCTTGAACCTGTGATACTTCTGTCTCAGCCTCCCAAGTACTGGAATTACAGGCATGTGTCACTATACTTAGCTCAGACAATTGATTTTTGAGAAAGGTACTAAGGCAAATAAGTAAAGATAGTATTTTCCACAAATGGAGCTGGAACAATTGGATATCCATATGACAACACACACACACACACACACACACACCAACCAATCAACCAACCAACCAACCAACCAAACAAACAAACAAACAAAAAAACAACTTTGATGGATACCTGCACCACATATGCAAGTCTTCTCAAAATAGATAATTGATACAAATGCAAAACCTAAAATGATAAAACTTCTAGAAAAACACAGAAGAGCTTTGTGACCTTGAGTTAGACAAAGATTTCTTCAATATGACAGGAAAAGCACTGTCCATAAAAGAGCAAATTCAACTGGACCTCATCAAAATTCAACATTTGCTCTGTGAAAGACATTGTTTAGCCACTGAAAATATAAGCCACAGAATGGGAGAAAATAATTGCAAATAATATATCTATCAAATGACTTGTTTCCAGAATACATAAAGAACTTTCAAAATGTGACAATAAGAAAACAAACAATCCAATAAAAGCAGGAAAATGGTCTGAACAGACATTTCAGTGAAGATATGACAGTACATAAATAGATGAAAAGTTGTCTAACATCATTAGTCATTAGGGAATATAAATGGAAACCACAATGAGATGCTACTAGACCCTATTAGAATGACTAAAGCAAAATAAAATACCAGGTGCTGGTAAGGATGTGGAGGAACTGGAACTCTCATCATACATGATTGGTGGGAATGTAAGATAGCACATATGCTTTGGAAAACAGTATTGGGATTTCTTTAAAAACTAAAGATAGAAGCTGGGCATGGTGCCTCATGCCTCTAATTCCAGTACTTTGAAGACAGACAGGAGGATTGCCAGGTTCAAGGCCAGCCTCAACAACTTAGTGAGACCCTGTTTCAAAATGACAAATAAAAATAGGGTTGGGGGGTGTAGCTCAGAAGTAAAGTGTTCTGAATGATCAAACCATCCTAGCCAGGCATGGTGGCGCAGGCTTGTAATCCCAGTACTTGGGAGGCTGAGACCAGAGGATCGTGGCCAGCCTCAGCTACTTAGTGAGGCCCTCCACAACTTAGTGAGACCCTGTTTCAAACTAAAAAATAAAATAGGGCTGGGGTTGTAGCTCAGAGATAGAATGCCCCTGGGTTCAACCCCCAGTATTTACCCAAGAGAAAAGAAAGCATATATCCATTTAAAGATTAGTATGTTAATGTTTGTAGAAGCTTTATTTGGAGAAGCCAGAATCTGGAAGCACCGAAATGTCCATCAACAGGTGTAACAAATTCTGGTACATCCATGCCATGGAATACTACTGGACAATAAAAATAAATGGACTACTGATACATATAACATGTATGGATTTCAAAATCATTATACTAAGCAAAATAAGTCAGACTAAAAGAATTATACATACTGTATGATTTGTGTGTGTGTTACTGGACAGCCTTTTTTTGTTTTTGTTTTTGTTTTTTTTTTGAAACAGGGTCTTGCTAGTTTTCTGAGAGTCTCACTACATTGCTGAGGCTGTCCTTAAACCTGTGATCTTCCTGCCTCAGTCTTCCAAGTACATGAATTACAAGTGTGCACCACTGAACCCAGCCATACTGTATGCTTTAATTTATATAAGCTTTAGAAAATGAAAACTAATCTATAGTGACAGAAAGAAAATCAATGGTTTCTTGGTGTCTGGGAGGATTTTTACCAAGGAGCCTGGGGAAAATTTGGGGAATAACAAATATGTTCAATATTTTGAATATAAGATATATGTGTGCATATATATATACATATATGTAAAAATTCATGATAGTGTACATGTTAAACATGTGCAGTTTGCTGTATGTCAATTAGGCCTCAATAAAACTATGAAATAAGCTGGGCATGGTGGCGCACGCTTGTAATCCCAGCATTCGGGAGGCTGAGACCGGAGGATCTGGGTTCGTGGCCAGCCTCAGCTACCTAGTGAGGCACTCCGCAACTTAGTGAGACTCGGTTTCAAAATAAAGAATAAAAAATAGGGCTGGGGGTATTGCTCAAAGGTAGAATGCCCCTGAGTTCAATCCCCAGTTCCGCAAAAAAAAAAAAAAAAACCCAAAAAACAAAAACTATGAAATAGACAAAAAAGGATACAGATGATGCCCATATCATCACAAAGCAGAAAACATGGTAGACATGGTCTTATCACCAAATTCCAAAACATTAGATCCAAGGCATTCTCCAGAAGCTTGAATGAAGAAATTCAGAGCAAACAAAATGAGAACCAAACTTGTAAAATTCATAGAACAACCACACAACTCATTGTCCCCTAAAGACTTGGAAAAGGAACTGAAGGCTGAGAAATGTTCTTAACATTTTAGGTTGTGAGAAAGGGCAGAAAGGACAACCACAATGTCTCAAAGCATGTTCCCAGGTGTCGCCATCAGAGCCAGATGAAGTTTGAATTTTTCTCCTCTAGCCAAGTGCCGTGTATGTCCTGTGGCTGCCTAAAACCTAACATATCCCCTAAAGAACTCATCTGGTCCCCAAAGCCACTCCATTGCCTTTATTCCTTAACCTGACAAATGATACCATGTCTGCCAGACACTCAGCAAGTCAAAGTATATGTAATACACTTTTTAAATCTCTCTGGAATCCCTCCTCCTCCATCACAGCTCTGATTCTGTCCTCATGATTCTCTAGACAATTGCCATAGTTCCCTATCTGGTGAATTTCCTTGGCACCATGTGATCTCTTGAAATTGCTCACCTGACCAGGCTATTCTCCTTTCCACATTTCTGTGTCCCACCCTCCAACAGAATTTCCTTTCCTTGGACACACATTAGAATTACCTGAGGAATTTAAAAAATAGCAATATTTGGGTTTCTCTCTCATAGATTTTGACTCAATCAGTCTTGGGGGCAGGCTAGAGCTATTTTTACTGTACAATGATTCCCAAACCCTTCTGGGTATCAGAATCCCATGGATGGCTTGTTAGAACAGATCACTGAGCCAGGAATGGTGGTACAAGCTTGTTATACCAGTACTTGGTAGGCTGAGATAGGCAGATTGCAGGTTCCAAGCCAGCCTCAGCAACTTAGCAAGGCCTCTTTCAAAATGTAAAAAAAAAAAAGGGTGGGGGGAGTGGGGGGAAGCCAGGCATGGTGGTGCACACCTCAGCACACAGGCTGAGACAGGAGGATCATAGGTCAAAGGCCAACCTCAGCAACTTAGCAGGATTCTCAAGACTCTCTCAGGAACATAATGAGACCCTGTTTCAAAATAAACAATAAAAGCTGGGTGTGGTGATGCACACCTGTAATTCTAGTACTTGGGAGGCTGAGATAGGAGGATCTCAGGTTCTTCACCAGCCTCAGCAATTTAGTGAGGCCCTCAGCCACTTAGTGAAACCTTGTTTCAAAATAAAAAAATAAAATAGGGCTGGGAATGTAGCTCAGAGGTAGAATGCCCCTGGGTTCCATCCGCAGTAAAACACACACACACACACACACACACACACACACACACACACACACACAAATAAAATAAAAATAAGAAAATTAAAGGGCTAGAGGGGTAGATCATAGGTAGAATGCCCCTGGGTTCAATCTCTAGTACCATAAACAAACAAACAAACAAGCAAAATGGAGTTGGGGTTGCAGCTTAGAGGTAGAGTGATGCTGTATCAATCTCTAGTGCCACAAGAAAAAAAAGATCTTTGGATCCACCTCCAGAGTTTCTGGTTCAGTAGAACTGGAAGGGGGCCCAAGAATTTGCATCTCTAACAAGTTCCCTGTTGATGCTGATGCTGTTGGTTCAGGGACTGCACTTTGAGAACCACTGCCCAGACTCTATCATAATGTCTGTACTTGCTGTGGCCTACCAAGCCCTTGTGGCCTGCTTCCTGCTCCTCCCATCACATCCTATACTGCAGCTGTCATAAATTGCTTACAGTTCTGTCATCATACCATGCTGTTTTGTGCCACCATGCCTTTGTAAATGCAAGGGTTTTTGCTCAGAATAAGCCCCCTCTACTCCATCCCTCGACACAGCTGACTTTCACTCATCCCTCACACTAAAGCATGCATTGCTTCCTCTGTCCTGCTTTCACTGTCTCTCTCCCATGCAGAGCTGGCAAACTGCTTCCTGAGTACCCTCATCAACACTGAACCCTGTTCCTGTTGTATTTATTTATGCATAGATTGATTCTAGTGAGCCTAGGTTGTTCTTCCTTCATCTTTGTTTGCCAGTACCTATGATAGAGCCTGGTCCACCAGAGTATACACTTGGTGTTTCTGAATGGAGTAAACTTGGAATCATCTCCTTACTGGAGCTAGATATTGGAGGTTAAGATGCCTAAAAACCCACATGGGCTTCATAAATCTTGGGATCCTGTCAAGGAGCCAGAGTTTTGGGGGTTACTTATTCCTCAAAACTGATGAGCTCCATGTGGACAAACAACCTGGACTTTGAGCCACAGGCAGCTCAGGTGGCTGAGCCAGTCAACATGGCCATGGACTACAGTGGTAGCAGAATAGGAAAGGATCTTCAGAACCATCTGCAGGATGGAAAAAACTTACATAGTGGCTTCATTGTGACTACAGGACAGCCTGCCTGCTTGTTTGTCCACTGGTCTGTCTGTCTGCCAGTGTATCCCCAAGCCAGACTCTACCTGGATGTATAGGTACTCAAAAGCAGCAGGATCCCGACGTAGCAGCTCCACGGGGTCTTTGGGAAAGAAGCTTATTCGGAAGAGGCATTTCATTCCGTGATAGTGTGTCCGCTGGACCACCTGAATGCCAGGGGAGAGAGATGGGAGTGAGAGATCTGGGATCAATGGTTGGGGCAGTGGGTGGTCAGCATGGTGGCTCCTTAAAGTATGGCTTTGGGCCAGGGCTAGGCTTATGTCTCCCACCCAGAAGATACATATTCAGTAGTCCCTCTTTATCCGAGTTCTGCTTTCCTGGGTTTCAGTTATCCATGGTCAATGTTGGTGTGAAGATATTAAATGGAGTGTTCCAGAAATAAACAACTCATGAGTTTCAAGTAGCGTTCATTATGGTGTATTTTTATAATTATTCTACTTCATTATTAACTATTGTTGTTAATCTCTTACTGTGCCTAACTTATAAATTAAACATTTTTAATAGGTGTGTATGCATAGGGAAAAACAGTATACACAGGGTTTGGAGCTATTTGTGGTTTCAGGCATCCATTGCGGGCCTTGGAGTGTATCCTTTGTAGATAAGGGGGACTACTGTACCCTTAGAGGAAAGTGATGTGGAGCTGTCCTGACCCAAAGTGACTGGTATTTTCAATCACTTACCTAGGGCATGCTATTTATCAATGATTGGGTCAAAGTGCTAAAACACCAGGAAGAGAGGGCTTCTTGCAATTGTGGGGCTCATGGAGGGGCTCAGCCTCAAGCAGAGTAAGTTTCTGGTAAGGAGCTTAATCAAAGATTAAAAACCTCATTTGGAGCTATAGATGAGGCAGGTTGGCAATATATTGGTAATTGCTGAAGCTAAAGATGGGCAATAGGGTTCATGATACTATATTCCTTCTACTTTTGTATATGTTAAAAATTTTCATAATAAAAAGTTAAAAATCCCAGCCGGGCATGGTGGCGCACGCTTGTAATCCCAGCATTCGGGAGGCTGAGACCGGAGGATCCGGGTTCGCAGCCAGCCTCAGCTACCTAGTGAGGCACTCCGCAACTTAGTGAGACTCAGTTTCAAAATAAAGAATAAAAAATAGGGCTGGGGGTATAGCTCAGAGGTAGAATGTCCCTAAGTTCAATCCCCAGTACCACAAAAAAAAAAAAAAGTTAAAAATCCCATTTGGAACAAGAGACCAGTTGAATTCAAAAGGCTACTTGGGAGCTGTGGAGGGAGGGACACAGGACACTCATGATCTTTCCTTTCCTGCCTTAGAGTCTCTGGATTACATTTGGCTAAGAGCTGCTGAACTTGAAGAATCTTTCTTTCCAAAAGTTGTTGTTATTGTTATTATTACCAGTCCTATTTTATTTTTATTTTGTCTTGCTAGGTTGATGAAAGTCTTGCTACATGCTGAGGCTGTCCTCAAACCTGCAATCTTCCTGTCTCAACTTCCCAATTACTGGGATTACAGGTGTGCACCACCACATCTGGCTCAAAAGTTCTTTCTCTTTTTGTGTCTGACTTTGATTATTGTTTGGCTTCCACATAGGCTCTGAAAAGGTATTTCTTCCCATTTGTCCTTCCTACCCTGCCTGGAAATGCTGGCCTTGCTCTTCTCTCTGATACTTCTCCATGCTTTCACCATTTTTGAAATCCCAGCCAGTAATCCCAGATTCCCCCAGCCTTTTCCATATGCTATGGGCTAGGAGAATTCAACCCTTTTTCCTCCTCTAACCTGGAAGATGATCTAGATGGCAGGCTGCCTATTCTTGGTCCTATTCAGCTCATTCCTGACCCTCACCTGATTCCATTCTCTGACTTTTCTGTATCATAGCCCTCAGCTGAAAGGCCAAGTTTATTCTCAGGAAGCAGAAAAGTCTAGCAGGTGAGGTTTTCAGGAGACAAAAGACTCACCACTGTTTGTCAACTCAGCATTCTGAGTGCCATGTAATGAATCACCATCCCATACTCTTTCCCACTGGAGACTGAGACTGATGATGCTCATGCCCTCCTTAGGTCACAAAGGGTATTGCCAAAGGCCCTCTGGAGATGGGTAGTAACAACCTCAGGTAAGAAATGTGCCTTCTGGGAGCTGGCTGAGCATATCATTATACATTTTCCAGACAAGGAGTGCCTTGGGTCCCCGTTTTTAGAGTAGGCCACATGCAAACTTATCAGGCCAGGATAAAGGAGTTACTTACATAAGCCAGGGGCTGCTTGTCCTGGAGAAGCAGGAACTTGTGGCTCTGTTCAGGTCCAGCATACTCAAGGACAAGAGCAAAGTGCTCAATGTATCTCAGGGAGAGACGGTCCTGTAAGGTCACCATCACATCCTGTGGGAGAAGAGGAGCCTTGAGAAGGAGATCTGTTCTGGCTCTGAGCTCCTCTAAGCATTGAACATATGAGGAGGGGGTTGAAAGCCAGGCAGAGTGGTTCTGTGGAGAAGGCCAAGACACTAGCTTCATGGTGGCCTGGGCGTTGTGCTCCAGGATGAGTAAAGGGACCCAGAAGTGCTGCCCAGAGGCTTGAGTCCTGGGGAACGTCATAGGTACAGGGGGTGGAGGTAGGTGTGCCTGTGTGTTCCCTGGCTGGGCATATGGCAGAAGAAGGTTGTGTCTCCCCTCCCCCTTTTCTCCTTCTGTCAGGCAAATTATTTCCTTAGCGCTTACTAAGTGCTAGGCACCATGTTGGTTCTTCCCTCAGTTTCTCTAATAGGTCAGAATGTCCACTCTGCTTTATCTGTCAATTCTTTCCTTAGGAATTAACTAAAGGAAAAGCTTCCACTTATATGATTCAAAAGTGTACTATTTCTGGATTCATAATCTAAATCCAATGACTTGAGTTACTGGCAAAGTGTTCATTTTTGACCGTAGCTGGCTTTTATAGACGATCAATTTAGCAACTTGAAAAATGTGTCCACACAGAGGAACTATGTCACGTGTCTGGTGTATAGTCATAAATCTGACTACTTCTGGGCTCCGTCTGCTCTGCTGCCCTACTTTTAATACTAGGGCGTCTGGAAACATATCGGTGGGGGTGTCCAAATGTCAGTTTTGAGATTCCTGCCATCTAATTGCTGTGACTTCAGTGTACCCGCTAGGCTCCAGCGTGTTCATGTGTTCATGGAGTCAGCATCTTTGAACCTCCAAAGGCTGGAAAGAAGCAGGCTTGGTAATTCGAAGCTCCCTGACAGCCAGGGGCTGCCAAACAAGCCCCTCGGTGAATGCTAAAAGATGCTCAGCAATTTAAATGCTGGGGCTGGAAATCGGTGCGTACTTGAGAGGATCTCTTTGTGTTATCCAAGTAGTCACAGAGGCGCCAGTGTTGCTGGAGCTCTGGCAGGGACAGATGAGGTTTTCTTTGCAGTTCAGCTGCACTGGGATTGTGGACAGCCAAGCCAGCGATTGCCAACTGGTGTTACAAGTGTAACGGCCCCCGTGCCAGGCTGTCAATTCGCCCAGGTACCTCTCTGGGACAAGTGGCTTGGCAGCCTGTCAAGGTTTCAATGAATAGCCAGTGCACCCTTCCCAAAGTCAAAGTGAGACCCAAGAGTGAGGGGAACACTGCTGTCCTGGAAGGCTGGGACTATGTGAAAGTCTCCAAGGTGGTGACGATGTGATGTGGGAGAATGGTTGGAGAAGCTTCTAAGAGGAAAATGTGGGTGGTACACGCTCCAGTGAGATTAGATCTATGATGTGCATACCATCCCATGAATGAATGCCAAGGAAGATTGTGTTGCAGAGGTGTCCACATCTGGAGGAAGGACATTTGGGCTAGGCGTGGTGCCATACACCTGTAACCCCAGTACTTGGGAGGCTGAGACAGGAAGATCTCAGGTTCTAGGCCAGCCTCAGTAACAAAATGAGACTCTTAGCAACCTATTTAGACCCTGTTTCAAAATAAAAAAGGGGTTTGAAGTGTAGCTCAGAGCTAGAATCCCTCTGGGTTCAATCGCTAGCACCAAAAAAAAAAAAAAAAAAAAAAAAAAAAAAAGGAGGAGGGACATTTGAATACTTTGGGTGGCCTAGTTCTGTTTCAATAGCCCCTCTCATAGCCTGAAACCTTTGATATTCAAAAGACAATTCCATGGCTCTCCAGTGGCACATTTTGGTCCTAGGTCCCCTAAGGGGACCTCCCTAAGCCTAAGACTTCCAAAGGAACTGTTGGTTCAATCAACATGATTTAGGAACAATATATTCCGGGCTCACAGGTTTCTTTTTCCCTCTCTCCCTTCCTCCCTTTACCTCTCCTCTTTCTTCCTTTCTTTTTGTGGTTCTGGGGATCGAATCCAGGGGCATTCTATCTCAGAACTTCACCCCTGGTCCCATTTTATTTTCTTTTTTAATATTGAAACAGGGTCTTGGTAAGTTACCACACGCTGTTGGTCTCAAGCCCAAGTTACCACACGCTGTTGGTCTCAAGCCCGCAATCCTCCTGTCTCAACCTCCCAAGTACTGAGATTACAGGCATGTGCCACTATGCCTAGCTCCAGGGGTTTCTTCATGGGATTGTCCTGGTCCCAGCACAGGAACCATAGGACACCTGTGAGTCTGGGTAGGTTTCCTGGGTAGGTGCTGCAGCTGCGCAGCTGTTTGGGCAGCACTGAATGCATTAAAATGTTCATTCTGGGGATGACATTATCTTTCTGGAGAGAGTCCTGAAGAAGCAGGAATGGATATTTCTGACCCGGAGCAGAGTGACCCTGGGGGCAAATAATATCATCACCTCTACTCCTTAGGACTAAGAGAATCACTAGGACTTTTTGATGCCTGACTGAGATGTTAAGAATCACAGTTCAGTAATTACTCTTCCTGTGAAAAGAATAGCCAAAGGGGCTGTGGCTGGACTTTCGAATCTTGGTTCAGTGTATAAGATGTGGTTGTTATTTAAAAAGCGAGGCATGGGTAAGCTAATTTCCCAAGAGACTGCATTTGTTTATTTCTGTGTGTAAGTTTGTGTGGGTGTTATTGTATCAGTATAAATCACTTTTGCTTTATAAATGGCTTAATGATCATCACATGCCTTAGTTCCTACGAGTCTTAAAGGATCTGTGTCACTTGGACATAAAGCAGTGACAAGCAGATGTGCACCTATGTGCCACATGTGCTGAGTTGGGTATGCAAATTTCCACCAGCTGCCTCATCAGAGGACTGTGCATTGGAAGCCCAAAGGCCACCTTGCTCTGGCAGTAGCGACCATGTGCAGTCTCAGAGGGACATGGGACAAACAGCTGTGTGTTCTCTGGAGAGGGCAATGCTAACCCAGGAGAGGAGACTGGGTATGTACCTTAACAGTGGTCCGGCCATCAAATGTGAATGACTTGATCTGCCCATTTTCTAAGAAAACCTTCAGGACGTTGGGAATGAGGAGGAGAGCTTCCTTCTTCATCATTTTCTATGAACAGGCAGGGAAAAGCCAAGAAGAGAGCTCATTTAGAAGGAGGGCAAAGCCAGAAGGGAATATGGAAAGGGAGAGAGAGAAGGTTAAGGAGATAGGGAGCCAAAAGGATAGGAGGGCAGAGACAGAGGAAAAAGCAGAGCAATAATAATGTTATAGGGATACCAAACCCAATTTCCCCGAGAAGCCATTGGGCCATATCAAAAGCCCACCCTTCCTTGGACACCATAGTGCATTTTCATTCTCTGGTGGTTCAAAGATCTGCAGCTTTGATCACTACTTGGACCACAGAGACCATCTCATACATCCAGAACGGTTCATGGAGGGCCTCCTTTGGAGCCTATCTCATTCACCCCAGGTTATCTCTGCCAGCCTTTAGCAAGCTGAGACCACTCCCTGCCCATGCCTTTCCTCTGCTATCTCCTCCCCTCTGCCCTCTATGACCTGGCCCCTAGTCATGTGTAGTGACACATTCTTGGTTCCCTAGACTTTTTCTTGTCTCAATACCCTTGACAATTCTGTATCTCTAACCTTGAGACACTATATGCCAGTAGCACAAAAAATCAATGGGATGATCCAAAACATTCTCAGACATTTTTAAATTCTCTTGGAGAATGGACAGTATTGACTGATTGAGAACCACTGGAAAGGCTTATTTTTTAACCCCTTTCCCAAGGGTTTCTTTATTTATAGAGTGGTGCATGTTAATTTCTCAATAAAAGTTCATTAAATAAAAGCTATTCCTTTTGCCTTCTTGGAAAACTATTTATCTTCCAAACCCCACCTCAAATACCCACTAGGTCTTTCCGTGTTTCTATAGTAATTTATACAAACCTTTCTTGATACACACACACACACACACACACACACACACACACACGTGTGTGTGTGTGTGTGTGTGTGTGTAGAGCCTCAACTCTATACTCTATACTCAGAATTGTGCAAGGTTCTCAGGAGGGCCCCAGCAAAATCAGAGGACTTGAGTCCACACTTACACACTTGTTATAGTGACCTGCCTTTCACGTACATTATGAAACCAAATAAATGGACAGGCATAGGATGGTTAAGGTTTCCTAGACAAGATGAACTGGATTTTGATTCTGAAGGAGAGGGTAGATGTGACTTCTCAGAGAAGCCAGAAGAGAACAATGATTGTCATGAATAAAGCATTTCAACAGAAATAAGCAAGTCCTTCGGAATCGGGGTGCAGCTAGCAGTGGTGAGAGCCAGGAGTCAAGTTTGGCCTGGGAGTCAAGCCATGATGGGAAGCAATGGGATATAAAGCTGGAGAAGTATGACTCCCTGGTCTCTTCCCTGATCCTGAGATGCCTCGTTCCTGCCAAGCCCAGAGGCTCCAATCCCCAAGCTGATGACGCTCAGCAGTGGCAGGTTTTATTTAGCACTCTGGGTTGGACTCAGATAATTACTTAATTGATTTTGCTTAAAAATAGAGTTGGCAGGGAACGCCCACAGGATTTATTTTTTGCTCTGGCTGCTTAATAAAGCCTTGGAACACGAGGGAAAAGGGATGATAGGACAGCCTGGAGTCACCTGGACCTGGACTCCCCCAGGTCCTGAAAGGATGTTATGGTTCATGCAGGTAGCAGCAGTGGAGGGAGTGCTGTTGTGTCATCAGGCTACTTCTTGAGCATGATGAGAACTGGAATATTGACATGTCTCTCTCCCAGACAGGAGCCTCGAACCACATTGGTGGCATGTCCAGGAGAGAGAGAGAGAAAAAAATAGTAACTCTGGATGGGTTCTAGCTACTCTAGCATTTGCATTCAGGCTGAAGTGGGGGATTTATTGTACCTGTGGCCCAGTTGTGAGGTATGGAGAAAGGAGTCATTGTGGAGGAAGGAGAGAATGGAGAAGGGTGAGTGGAAGAGTGAAGGAGAGAAGGAAGCAAAAAGGAGAGGAAGGAAGAGGAGAGGAGGGAGTTCTCACTGGGTGTCTTGACCCTGGCTGATTCTTCAGGAATGTTGAGGTACTTATCTTACTTATCTGTACTTGCCAAATGCAAGTCATATGTCCTTGAGGTATCCAAGGGTTCAGGACACAAATGTCCCTTTAATGATGTGGACCTCAGGATTTGCTTCCTCCCTCATCTGCAGGGGCTCCCTCTTGCTCCCTCTCCTCTGCTCACCAACACCCGCTTTTCTTCAATTTTTTCTTCTAGGATTGACATGGATATCAAACACCAGTTATTCAGAAAGCTTGCCAGTGGACTCCTGTAGTCCTCTGGGCTTCCAGGCCTTATTCATACAGTGATGGAGGAGAGCATGGGCAGGGTTTGGGGATGAGAGTCAGGGAAGTGGAGATGGAAGACACCTGTGTCCTCTATGTCTTCTCAGTGGCTCTGCCTCAAAGAACTGTAGAAGCACCTGGCATCCCGCTGATTTTCCCCACTCATTCTGGGCCTGCTGGCTTCTCTCAGCTGCAGCTGTGCCTTAGTGTGTAAATGCTAAGCCCCACCACAAGCCCAGCCCACCATAGTCTACAAAAGCACACAAATGCCTGTTAGCTCTAGCTATCCCTCCCCTCTGTGATACCACTAACTTCTGCCGTTTCCTGAGGGACTTTGGACCAGGATCCCAGTTTGCTGAATATCCATCTCTCTGCTCTCTGCCCACTTCTCATCTGCACAACTGGAGCAGACAGCTCAATGCACCCAAATCACACAAAGCATTTAGAGAGATCATGGGCCGGCCAGAACCCCCACCCCCACTCCAGACTGGCAGCTGCATGGCACAGGCTGTAAAAAAATATTACCTACTCCTCAAGATGCCATTGCCCTGCAGTGAATTCTCTATAGTCTCAATCTGAATCCCCCCCACCCCGCCCCAAACACTGAGAGGTATCCAGTGGCAGGGAACAGGTATTTATTTTGTACCTCTTGTGTATGGGAAACACAGCAAGTGCCCGATAAAAACTTGGTGGCTTAGGGAGAGTCTATCATTTCCCATTGGTGGTTTTGCCCAATACCACAATCTTCTCCAGTTAGTCAAGATGTGGAGTTGTAGGAGTACTTAAATGTGAAGAGAGCTCAATTTCGCCAGCTGCTTATTCTCTGGATCTTCAGAAAACCATTACTTCCTTCCTGCTTCTATCGAGTAGCCAAAAGATGCTTATGGAGCACTTGCTCTGAGTGTAAGCTATTGTGCTAGGGACGGAAATTTCTCTAAGCACCAAGAGGATCCTGAGTGAATCGATACATGTTTCTTGTTCCTGCAATGCCTAGGGCCTCTCTGGATGCCACACCTCCCCACTCACTACCCACTCACTCACAGCACTGGAGGCCTCCTTCTCCAACCCTCTCAAAATACCACCCACGGCAAGGAGTCTCAAAGTGAGCAGCCAAGCCAATTCTGGCCAAGGGCTGAGGGAGCCAAGGCTGGACTTACTGCGTCTGTTCTTCCAACCGCCACCTGCTCAGAAAATCGAACCTTCACAGGATTGGATCTCAGCCTGGCCTTCTTCGCAGCACTAATGAAGGCAGATTTGGGGGACTGGAAAAAGAACAGAGAGCTGGTAAATTCTCCATCCCTGGAGAAAACCTGATCTTTATTACATCAGAATTAAGATGTCCCAGTACAGATGCATTTTGCCTTACTGATCAAGAAATCAATAAATAAGTATTGATTGCCTACTAGGTGCAAAACAACGGGTTAAGTGTCTCCCTGTGTGATAAGCGTGTTGCGTGAAAGCTGGGCATGAATCCGAATCTGAGTAATTTGAATCCTATTATTAATATTCTAGGCCTAGGGGAGTTTGCAAAAATTCTGTGGTAATAACATATATTGAATTTTTATATATTTGGTTTTCTTAATATGAGATATACCTAAATGGTGGATTTTATTACATTTGAATACAAGCCTCCCAGAGGATTTACAGAAATGATCATATTCATCTCTAGCTATAACCTGCCCTTCGGAAGGAGGCCCATAGCAAATACTTTTTGGATGTGAGAAAAAGGAGACCTAAGCCGGGCGTGGTGGTGCACGCTTGTAATCCCAGCATTTGGGAGACTGAGACCGGAGGATCCAGGTTCGCGGCCAGCCTCAGCTACCTAGTGAGGCACTCCGCAACTTAGTGAGACCTGGTTTCAAAATATAGAATAAAAAATAGGACTGGGGGTACGGCTCAGAGGTAGAATGTCCTGAGTTCAATCCCCAGTACTACAAAAAGAAAAAAAAAAAAAGAAAGAAAAAGGAGACCTAGCACTCCAAAGTGACTCAGCCACAGTTTCTACCCTATTTGGAAATGGAGATGTGAAAATTTAACTCCTGAACACACCACCTTTCTACTTATGGGCTCTGTATCACTTTGTTTATGCAATTTTATAAGAAATGTTCAAGGAACCAGATAGGTTATCTAGTTCTTGAAAACGTTCCCCCAAATTCAGCAGGAATCCTTGGATTCAACCAACCACAAATCAAAAATATGTGAAAAGAAATTGAATCTGCACCAAACATTTACATTTTTCTTATCTTTATTCCCTACATAGTGTAACAATGATTTACATAGCATTTACGTTGTATACAGTGTTATAAGTAATTTAGAGACGATTAAAAATATATGGAAGGATATGGGTAGGTTATGCAAATATTATGCCATTTTATATAAGGGAATTGAGCATCCATAGATTTGATATCCCTTGGGGAAAGGGGTCCTGGAACCAATATCCCCGTGATATTCTTTATTTCCCAGACAGTCAGGCAGCCAGGAAATGTAAAAGTCATGCTGAGGGGCATCCTCATGTCATTGGGGGCATTTATTTATTCATTAGACAAATGTAGGGAGGGCCTATTATGCGGAGGCACTGTGGTAGGTGATAAGGGATATAGCAGTGAACAAGACAGAGAGAACTCCCTGGCCTCATGGAGCATCCATTCTAGTAGGGACAGACAATAAACAAATATCTTTTAGGTAGAAAAAAAAAAGGACTAGAGTGGTCTCCCCTTATCCACACTTTCATTCTTTGCAGTTTCAATTACCTATGGTCAACCTGGATTTGAAAATACTAAATGGAAAATTCTAGAAATAAACACTTCATAAATTTTCAATACATTTTACTAACAGTACATTGCTATAACTGTTCTATTTTATTATTAGTTATTGTTGTTGTTAATCTCTATGACTACTTTATTTTCACATTTTTATTGGTACATTGTAATTATACATCATGAGGCTCAGAGTGATAGAAACATACATGCACATAGCACTTGGTGTGCTTCCTTCTGGATCTCACCTAGCTCCTTCCCTCTCTCCATTTTTAATTTTTAAACTGGTACTGATAACTTCATATATGAACAGAGAATTGTTTGAACTGTTTCCTTCGTCAAATCTCCCCTTTCTTCTGCCCACTAGCCTCCCCAAATTCCCTTCCATTATTCTACTAGTATCTGCCCCTATTTATTTACCAATAAATATTTCTCTATTTCAATAATATTTCTCTCCTTTTGTGTGCCCCAATTTCTCTCTAGTTTCCACATATGAGTGAAAATATATGGTCCTTTACTTTCTGGGACTGTATGCCTACTTTATCAATTAAATTTTATCATAAGTATGTATATATAAGGAAAAAAGTGTGTTTAAGGTACAGTAGTATTCTTCGTTTCAGGCATCCACTGAGGGTCTTGGGATGTATTCCCCACAGATCAATGGGTCTACTATAGGAAGAAAACTGAAACAAGGTAAGGAATACACAAGAGGATGAGTAAGTGAGGATGGCAGTGGTGAGGTGTTATTTTAGCAATTTTGAAACCTTGAATCTATTACTATTAATGATAGTCACCCTACTGTGCTATAGATCTCAAAAATATATTCTTCCTGTTTAACTGAAACCTTGTCTTCTTTGAATAGCATCTCCCCATTTCTCCCTCTTGCCCCTAGCCTCTGGTAATTACAATTCTACTCTGTGTCTATGAGTTTGATGTTTTTAATATTTCATATATAAGTGAGATCATGCTCAGAGAGGCAGCTGGAGGCTGGGTCATGTAGGTCCCTATAAGCCAGAGTGAGAATGTTGGATTTCACTCCCCTGGACAGCTGTGAGCAGACAGGGTCTGACGTGTATTTAAAAGGATGCCTCTGGCTGCTGTGTGGAAAATAGAGTATATAGAATGACAGCAAGACTAGAAAACCAGTTAGGCATGTCTAATTGCAATATTTGCAAGTGCAATAAAACACTTAAATATGATGGAGGCTTGGGCTGGGATTGGTAATAAAGGAGATGGTGAAAAGTGAACAATTTTTGGAAATATTTTGAAGACTGAACAAGATCATATGATGATGGGTTGGACATGGAGAGTGAGAATAAGGGGAAGTAACTTGAGGAGTGTGGTTGCCATTTACTGTGCTGAAGACTAGGGGGCAAATCAGGTGTGGGGACACTTCAGACTACCTCACCCAAGGGCCTCGCCATGGAGCTATTGAGTCGTACAATCAACCACTCCTTGTGTTATAACTCCCAAAGGTCCCTGCCAGCTGGAAAGACAATACATTAAGCAATTATATGCCATTTACACCGAGGCTAGGATTCATTTGCCAGATCAGCCACAGGAGGGCAGAGCCCTGAGATAAAGACACACCAGAAACAAACATCCTCGTCACATCTTGGGCCTTGGGCCCAGCTGTGTTCTCTGTCAGCACCAGCAATCTCATTCCCCACAAAGGGCAGATTGCAAAAAGCCTCTCCTCCCACCTGAGCCCAGCAGGAACTTGAGCAGTGGGTCTGGGTCCTGGCTGCACAGTGGAAATGCTTGGATGGACTTTTAAACATCCCAAAGCTCAGGCTCCAATGCAGAACAATTACATCAGAAGTCCTGGGGTTGGGGCTGGAGCGTCATTGTTTGTTTTTGTGCTACTGGGATCGAACCTAGGGGCATTCTACCTGAGCTACATCCCTTGCCCAATTTAGTCTTTATTTTGAAGCAGGATTCCACTAAGTTGCAGAGGGTCTCACTAAGTTGCTGAGACTGAGACTGTCATAGAACCTTCGATCCTCCTGTCTCAGCCTCCCAAGTACTGGGATTACAAGCGTGCACCACCACACTCAGCGACCATCAGTGTTTTTTGTTTTTTGTTTTAAGCTTCTGATAATTTCAAAGTGCAGTCAAGATTGAGAACCACTGAGCTAAAGGAACCTTAGACTTATCCTGAGCCATGGAGATAATTTGTTGGCAGCATACGATATAGCACAATGAAATCCAGGGCTGGAGATGCACAGCTGGGTGCTCAGATCCTGGGTGGACGCTACAGGCTAAGGCAGGAGCAAAGGGAAGGGGCAAGATAGCTGCAGTTATGCCTAGGCAGCTCTTACTGGTCTCCACTGTCATGTGGTTCCCACTGAGGTGCCAGAAACATGAGGCAGGTAGACTTTTGTTCTGCCTGACAGCCTTCTCTGTGATCATCTGCCATCGGCAGCCTCTGTGGCATAGTGTGGAACTCGGCATCTCTAGAGACCTGCATGGCTGTGTAGACCCATCCTTCATTTTTTATTTTCTTTCAGTAGTGTTGATTGAACTCAGGTGCATTCTACCTCCAAGCTAAATCCCTAGCCCTCTTTTAAATTTTAATTTTACTTTGAAAAAGGGTCTCGCTGAGTTGCTGAGGGTCTTGCTAAATTGCTGAGGCTGGCGCTGAACTTGCAATCCTCCTGTCTCAGCCTCCTAAGTACTGGGATTAAAGATATGCGCCGCCATACTGCACATACCGCTCCACCTTTCTTTCTTCTTTTTTGTGGTACTGAGGATTGAACCCAGGGGCATTCTACCTCTGAGCTACACTCCCAGCCATATTTTATTTTTTATTTGGAAACAGGGTCTCACTAAGTTGCTGAGAGCCTTGCTAAGTTGCTGAGGCTGGCCGTGAACCTGTGATCCTCCTTTCTCAGGCTTCCAAGTACTAGGATTACAGGTATGCACTACCACACCTGGCTCCATCTTTCATTTTTATATGTGAAACAGAAGCCAAGGAAGAAGAAGAGGAAGAAGGCATGGTTTACCCAAAATACCAAAATAATTGAATAGCAGAGCTCAAACCAGAACCCAGATTTCCTGACCCTTGGATTAGTGATTACTCCAACAGCTGTAGCTGGAAGTCCATTCCTGATCTTTCACCTGCTAGTTCTGGTTCTACCTTGGTCCTACTTAATGGATTCAAACAAGTGAAGAATCCTGAAAGGTATCCTTTTATATATTTACCCACAGTGGAATGGATAGTATTAGTGCTATTCCTACACCAAATACAAAATTGGATCCTGTCCTAGAGATATTTTCTTTGTATCACTTCAAGCAAAAGACTTAGATATTTGCAGGAGCAAAACCACAAAGGAGGAAGTGGAATCGCCAATATTTTCAGGCATTATAATAATTTCTGGGTGTCTGTTTCAGAGCTATTTTGGATTTGTTTATGCCTCATTCCTCATTGACCCTTGTCTTGTTGGTCTCTACGACTCCATCCTATTCTTGGTCCTCAGCCTCAATCACCGACGGTGACTCACTCATTGCCAGCTGGTCTCTGCTAGATGTCACAGAGTCATGTCTAGACTTATGCTTAGATACAGGTGGGACAAACGGCAGCTCTGAAAGGTCCCCCTGTCCCAAAGCAACTTCAAAGCTCAGCTGTGGGGCTTGACACTCTTAAAGGGTCACTCATTTGAATCACAATATTGAAAATTGATCTGGGGGTTGTAGTGCACACCTGTAATCCCAGTACTTGGGAGGCTGAGAGAGAAGGATGATAGATTCGAGGATATGCTCAGCAACTTAGCAAGACCCTTAGCAACTTAGTGAGACCCTGTTTCAAAATAAAAAATAAAAAGGGTTTAGAATATAGCTTGGAGGTAGAATGCCCCTGGATTCAATCCTCAGTACCACATACACACAAAAAATTGTATCAGGAAAAGCCCTGACCAAAAGGCAAATGTGGTACCTGGGAGCGCTAACAAACACCTCAGGGTCCAGCAAATGATAGGCATTCATGGAGTAAATCTTGCCCACCACCTGTTTCTGTAACAAAGTCTGTATTGGAACACAGCCATGATCTTCATTAAGTATTACCTACAGTCTGGTTTTGGGCTTCTACATCTGGTCTACAAAGCATAAAATATTTACTATATGACCCTTTACATGAAAAGTTTGCTGACCCCTGCATTAACTTATTAGTACGTGCTAACCTTCTGTTTCTATAACTCACCTGATGATAAGAATCACTGGGGAGTGCTTGTTAAAACACAGACGCCTAGGCCCACACCAGACTTCAAAAGTCAGACTCCTTGGGAGAGCGGGGCTCAGGAATCTATATTGGTAAAGATGTCCTAACCCATTAAGCATAGGTTAATTGAGTACCTTAAAGCTGGGACATCTGAGCTCTTCACTGACCCTATTTTCCTCCAAGCAGCTGGGAGTCTCATTTTGCAACAGGCACCCTTTCTGGCTAAAATGAATTTTGGCTTGAAACACGGGACTAGAATTGCTAAGTACCTCTGGGGCCACTGCAAGCCCCTTGAAGCAAATATGAAGCTAGCAGCTAGGTGGAATAAGGAATTGAAGAGAGAGCCTGCCTCTCCCTCAGGGCTGAATTCAGCAGCTGGTGAGCCTTTGACCATTTTTTAATTTGGTGGCTCTATTAGTACAGATTTCAGAGCTGAGATCATTTATATCTTGGCCAAAGTCAGGTATACAGCCAAATATTTTAGTGCAAGATAGGGCCCCACTTCTTCCTTTCTTTTTTCTTTGTGGTACTGGAGATTGAACACAGAGGTACTTTACCGATGAGCCACATCCCCAGAACTTTGTTTTTTATTTTAAGTTGGGGGATCTCACTAAGTCGCCCAGGATGGCCTCGAACTTTTGATCCTCCTGCCTCAGCCTCCAGAGTAGTTGGGATTATAGGCATGCACCATCATACTTGGCTGGTCCCCACTTTAACTGACATAATTTATAGAGTACAATGTGATGTTTCAATACATGTATACATTGAATAGTGATCAAATCAGGGAAACTAGCAAATCTTGAATGATTTTTGAGATTTTATTTTTTTATCATTTAATCTGAACATCACCTCAAACTTTTACCTTTTTTTTTTGTGGTGAGAACATTCACTCATCTCTTCTAGTTCTTTTAAACTATACATTATTATTATTGGTAGTCACCCTACTGTGCAATAGAACACCAGAACATATTCCTCTTATCTAACTATGGAATCTAAAAAGTTGATCTTATCGGAAAGTAAATGAGCCGTTACTGGAGCCTGGGGAGAGTTAGGGGATTAGGAAAGCCTCTCTTTGATTACTGTGAATGGACAGAGCTCAGGTTCCTGCCTGAAGCTTTGCTGGTTCTCTGATTCGCCTTTCTGCTGGCTCATTGTCTTTGACACCTGAGCCTACTTACAATCAATTCCCATAGCAACCACTGTGGGCGCCAAGGATAATGGAGAGCTGTCCTGGTTTTACCAGACTGTTGATGAGGGAACCAGGAGGTCTTCCTTCCAGCACTCCTGGCTGCCTAGAAATGAATGTGTCCTTACTCGACTTCCAAGGCCTCCCACAGCCACACTTGAGTCTAGCCTCATTTCCCGCCCACCTCCAATATCCCCTTCTGTTGCATTTGGTGGTTCTGCCCACAGCTCTTGGTACACAGTGGGCTTAGTCCAGCTTCTGGCCTCACTTCATGTTAAACCCTCTCCCTCCTTATCCTTCAGGGCCCACAGTGTCTTTTCTTTTCCTTTCTCCCTCTTTCTTTCTCTCCCTCTCTCCCTCCCTTTCCTCCTTCCTTCTTTTCTTTCTTTCTTTTTTTTTTTTTTTGCCTTACTGGGGATTCAAACTCAGAGTGCTCTACCACTGAACTACACTCTCAGCCATATTTATTTTTATTTTCTATTTTGAGACAGGGTCTCGCTAAGTTGCCCAGACTGGTCTGAAACTTGTGATCTTCCTGTTTCTCAGCCTTCCAAGTTGCTGGGATTACAGGTGTGTACCGCCACACTTGACTACACATCCTCGTAGATTCTTTTTTCTTGATTTCACAAGGAGAAACTGAGGAACACAATCATTAAGTGACTTGTCTGAGGCTGTCCCACTCACAGGTGCCATAATTGGGATTCAAATCCTGTCCAACTGGCCCCAGAGCAGGGGATTTTCACTGGTCTGCACTGCCCCCCTACCATCTCCAGCAGCGTGTCACCTTGCTTGATTCCAGCTGGGAACCTGGTGTCTTGAGACAATCCAAACTTTTCACGCTCTGTGCATGTCCACAAATGACCAAGAAACTGCCATGAATATTGATTTTGTGGGTTGCAAATAAATTTTAGGGAGGAGGCAAACTTGCAAACACAGAATCTACAGATAATGAGGATCAAATGCACATATATGTGAAGTTGTCATTCAGTTGGGATGTACTGGCATAGCCATATTGGTTGTAAAATATTGAGAGATTTTTTTTTTTGCACTGGTTGGTAAGTAGCAGCTGTCCTAGGTTTCCTGGGTGTCATCTCATCTTACCTCTCCCCTGGGATCTCTTTACCAATGTAGACCAACTAACGGGTTAACACCTGGCACAACTAGGAATCCTCTAAGACTCTGTTCCAGTGTTCTTACTGGCTTCAATTCTGTTTGGTTGGCTCCTACTGTACAGAATGTTGAAATTGTTTTGTTTTTTGTTTTGTACTAGGAATTGAACCCAGGGGCATTCTCCCTCTGAACTATACCCCCATCATTTTTATTTTTAATTCGAAATAGGGTCTTGTTCAGTTGCTGAGGCTGGCCTCGAACCTTCAATCCTTCTGTCGCAGCCTCCCAAATACTGGGATTACAGGCGTGTGCCACTGCGCCTGGCTTGTGACTATCACTCCTGTGTGTATGTCCTTGCCCACTTCTATGCTCCAAGGCTTTGGACAGCACAAGGCCAAGAACTAGATTGTAAGGTCTGCGAGGGCGGGAATCATGTTTTGTCCCATGTGCTGCTATATTCCCAGCCCATAAGAGCACCCAGAATAGCAGGTATTCAATAAAAACTTGATAAATTAATGAGCAAATTGGAAACTCTCATTGGGGTTAGTCAGGCAAAGCTGTTTGGAAAACACAAGTATCCAGCCAGATTTTTAGAGGGAACAGACTAATTAGAAGAGATCTGGAACTGTACAAAGACAAAAGTCAGCAGGGTGGTAAGACCTAAAAAAATACAAGGAGAAGAAAAGCAGCCAGGCCATGGCAGAGGGGTCATAGGATAGGACAAGTAGAGGCCTCAGAACTGCAATGGGGGAGAGAGTGTGGGCCGCACTGGGATGGGAAAGTTGGGATTGAGATGGGGGGAGTGTTGGGTTCTTTATTCTGGATCTATGTTTGGACATTTAGTTTAGGTTGTTCTGATGGCCAGAAGCTGGGTTTCCTTCATTCCTTCAACCAATACTGATTAATGCCTACTCTTTGTCAGGTGCTAGGGATACAGCAGTAACAAAAGAGAGTCCCTACCCTTGTGGGGCTGACTTTCTAATGAAGAAGATATATAACAAACATATAAATATAACATTTCATGAGATGCAATATAGTACAGTTACTCTGGCAGATTCTTAATAAACTAAGCATATGCTTACTGTATGAACCAGCAAAAACACTCCTGAGCATTTATTCCAGAGAAACAAAAATGTGTGCTCACAATAAAACCTACAGGCAAATGTTTATAGCAGCTTTATTCATAATAGCCCCAAACTAGAAAGAGTCCTAATGCCCATCAATGGGTGGATGGTGAAACAAACTGTGGTATGTCCATGTAATAGAATACTACTCTGCAATAAAAGCAACAAAGTATTGATACTCACAAATTGCAGCAATCTTAAGGGCAGTATGCTGAGTGGAAAAAAGGTAATCCCTGAAGGTTACATATAATATTATACTATGAAAAAAAATTATACCATGTCATTCCACTTATATAATATCTATTTTTAAATTGTGGTACTGGGGATTGAACCCAGAGGCATTCTACCTCTGAGATACACCCCCAGCCTTATTTTATTTTTATTTTGAAACAGAGTCTTGCTAGTTTGGTGAGAGCCTCACTACTTGCTGAGACTGTCCTCAAACCTGCAAACCTGTGATTCTCCTGTCCCAAGTACTGGGATTACAGGCATGTATCATCACACTCTGTTTTTGTTTTTGTTTTTGTTTTGGTGATGAGGATTGAACCCAAGGGTATTCTACCTCTGAACTACAACCCCAGCCCTATTTAATTTTATCTATTTGTGTGTGTGTTTGTTTGTTTTAATTTTTTTTTTTTAGAAATGGGGATTAAGCCTAGGGGCATTCTACCTCGAAGCCCCACCCCCAGCCCTATTTTTTATACTTTATTTTGAAACAGGGTCTCACTAAGTTGTAGAGGGCCTCACTAAGTAGTTGAGGCTAGCCGTGAACCTGCAATCCTCCTGCCTCAGCCTCCCAAGTACTGGGATTACAAGCATGTGCCACCCACTTGGCAACTTTGTGTATATATATATATTATATATTTATTATATTCATTATATATATATATATATATATATATATATATATATTTATTGCGGTACTAGAGATGGAACCCAGGGGCATTCTACCTCCATGCTACAACTCTAGACCTATTTTTTATTCTTTATTTGAAAGTGGGTCTCACTGGGTTGCAGAGGGCCTCACTAAGTAGCTGAGGCTGACCTCGAACTTGAGATCCTCCCATGTCAGCCTCTCAAGTACTGGGATTACAAGTGTGCGCCACCATGCCTAGCTTTATTTTTTATTTCTAAACAAGGTCTCACTAAGTTGTGGAGGACCTCACTAAATTGCTGAAGCTGGCCACAAACCTGTGATCCTCTTGTCTCAGCTTCACATGTACTGGGATTACAAGTGTGTGCCACCATGCCCAGCATATAATATTTTTGAAATGATAAAAATTACAGGAATGGAGAGCAGATTAGTGGTTGACAAGGATTTCGGGTGCGAGTTGGGGAAGAGGGAGTGAAAATAAAAAGACAACATAAGAGATACTCTTGGTGACAGACTTTTCCAGTAGCTTGATTGTGTTGGTGGACGCCTAAGCCCGCACATGTGATAAATTCACACTGAACTATAATATGTGTGTTGTGTCAATGTTGATTTCCCGATTTCCACCTTGCACTAGAGTTATGGAAGATGTAACTACTAGGAGGAAGAGGGTAAAAGATACCTGGAATGTTTCTGTACTAGCTTTGCAACTTCCTGTGATTACAAAATTTATTTCAAATGAAAAAAATATAAATATATAATATTTCAACTTTGATGAAAAATTAAGCAGTATCAGGAGATAGACAGGTAGATGATGCTGTCTTAGAAAGGCTAGTCAGGAGCCGGGCGTGGTGGCGCACGCTTGTAATCCCAGCATTCGGGAGGCTGAGACCGGAGGATCCGGGTTCACGGCCAGCCTCAGCTACCTAGTGAGGTACTCGGCAACTTAGTGAGACTCGGTTTCAAAAATAAAGAATAAAAAAATAGGGCTGGGGGTGTAGCTCGGAGGTAGAATGCCCCTGAGTTCGATCCCTAGTACCGCAAAAAAAAAAAAAAAAAAAAAAAAAAAAAAAAAAAAAAAAAAAAAAAAAAAAAAAAGGCTAGTCAGGGAAGTCTTCTGCAATGAGTTGACATTTGAGGAGATCTGATTAACAGTAATTCCCAATCTGTTTCTGATCAGAGTAGTAAATTCTAACCATACAAAAAGCATGTTTTTTGGGGGGGGGGAGAACTCATTGTCATTTTCTTTTTGTGCATGTATGTGTGGTACTGGGGATGGAACACAGGGGTGTTCTACCTCTGAGCTAAACCACCAGCCCCTTTTATTTTTAATTTTCTTTATTTTGAAACAGTATCTTGCTAAATTACTGTGTGCTGGCCTCAAACCTTTGATTCTCCTATTTTAGCCTCTCACATAATGGGATAACAGCATGCACCATCATATCTGGTTCTAGTGACCCTTTTCAAAACAGGAGATTGGGGGGTGGTGACTGACAGCCCACTTAGCAACTGTACATGTGCAGTAAGGTGAAGAAGAAACTATTCATAACACCCACAAAAGGGCAGGATTTGTCTGCCCAGAGATAGAGTATTACAATCAAGCAAGGCCTGTCTAACTGGGAACATTGTATGTGTGAATGTATATGTGTGAGTGCTATATGTATGTGTCTAAATATGTGTGAGTGTGTGTATGTGTGAGTGAGTCTATTGTGTGATATGAGTGCATATATGAACATATCAGAGCATATTTATGTATATATGAGTATATATGTGAGTGTGTATATGTATATGAGTGTGTGTGAAGTTCACATGGACTCATAAGAGGGCTGGGGGCCACAGGGTAAGGCATTTTGTGCTAGGCTTGATCAGAACCCTGTCCTCTGAGTCTTGAGCCCAGGCTTTGCACCTGTGCTCCATCCTGATTTTGCATAGAAGCATCATCATCTCTCTCTTTCTGAAAAATCTTTCCCTTTCTTCATGCCTGGGAAATTATTCTCTACCTCAAGGTCCAGCTCAACGTGCTGCCTCCTCCAAGGGGTGGGGCATCAGTGCTTAGGTACAGGGAAGTGTTGTGGACACTAGGAAGGGACAAGAGGTGGAGTAAGGGCTATGAGCTTTGCACATGCATACTTTGCATGTGGGTTTGCTCATTTAAGTTAAGATTGCTGTAAGGACATATCCTGGTAATGTACATTGAGCTTTCTGAATCTTAACACTTGAGGAGAGGGGGCTAGATATTTTTTATTTTTATTTAATTTGGTTATATTAATTATTTTGGTGGTGATGGAGATTAAACTCAGGACCTTACACAAGCTAGGCAAGTGCCCCCAGCCCTGATTTTTCCTTTTTAGTTTTTACCCAGATGGCGGGTCTTACTATGTTGCCAATACTGGCCTCAATCTCCTGAGCTCAAAAGATCCTTCTGCCTCAGTCTTCCAAGTAGCTGGGAATACAGACATGTACCACTGCATCCAGCTAAAGAAACTTTTTAATAGTTAGTGCTATTGACAATTATGATCAGACCCACTTAGAAATACTGATCTACCCTGAACTTCTCAATTTAAAGATGAAGAAATAGATTCAGAAAAGGGAACCGACCCACCCAAGGTCACACTTTCCAGCAACTTTGTTTTTTTATTTCTTATTTTTTATTTTTGGTACTGGAGATTGAATCCAGAGCCATTCTACCTCCAAGTTATACCCCCAGCCAGATTTTATTTCTTATTTGGAAACAGGGTCTCACTAAGTTATGGAGGGCCTCATTAAGTTGCTGAGGAGGCTGCCTTCGAACCTGCAATCCTCTTGTCTCAGCCTCCCAAGTACTGGGATTACAAGCATGCACCACCATGCCTGGCTTTCCAGCAACTTTATATGAAAGTTCTCACATACAATGCTATATCGTATATAGCATAGCTCACTTAGTTAATACTTCCATGAATAAGATTACTACCCACCATCTGACAGGACTTTATGAGAGTTGGACATTGGATAGGTAAATTTGGATGGGGCAGATCAAAAGAGAGGTGGAAACAGATTTGAAACAGAGGCAGTGGGCAACTAAAGTGGGTAAAGCAGGGGGCATGAGACAGAACACAGCACTGCATAGCTCTTCAAAATGCTCAGCCTTGATGTGAGAGCAGACATGATGTTCAGAATGTATTAAGTTCAGTCCTAAGTCTTTGCCTTCTAGAACCATCCTCGCTGCTCCTCCTAGTCTCTGATCTGCCCCCTCCCATGCTGTTGCTTTCCTATAAGGGGTCATCTCTTGTCAGTCAGGAGGAAGGGTGGATGGCAAAGAGGCTCACTCACCTGATGAGTGTGCAGAACTGTAAGAACGATGAATTCCTTAGCGCTCCTACAGAGAGAAGAGGGAATAGGAGAGCAGTGTATCATGCACTAGGTATTCATCTAGTACAAGAAGCAACACCAGAATTTTCCCCTGGGTTGCATTCAGGTATATGGATTAGGACAGAGGGTGATCTGAGTATCTGCATGGATGCTTCACCTCTCATCTTTTGAGCAGGCTGACACAAACCATCCATACTGGTTCACACAGGCAGCCGACGATGGTATAACTGTTACCTCTGGGGTTGTCATTTTTCAGGTCTTCTTTTTATATTCCTTCTCACATACTCTCCATAAAAATCCCCAAACCTTAGGAGCAATTTTATTTGTAGACTAGAAAATTCTCAAGGAAAACTGAAGGCCTGAATTATGGAACTCAGATGGCGTCCAGCCCCTGGGTCCTGGGAACCATGTGCAATGATTATTGGCAATTTGGTATTTAAGCAAGAGGAGAAACTCAAAGGAAAAACCCAAAGGAGGTCATTTGGTCATCATGACTCATACTCAATAGATTTGTTTTAATTGAGGGACCAAAAAATGAGAGCCAGGGAGCAACAGATGGAAGCCAAGATTCTGCAGATAGCAAATATTTAAAAGAATGAAGAATTTGAAACTCTTCCTACAAGAATTATGCCAGCGATCAAAGAGGCTGTGAGGTATGAAAATTCTCTCCCAGGAATACATAATCCTTTAAAAGAACTAAAAGAAATGGAAATAGTTTGTCCTGAAGGAGCTTCCTCTCTCCTTGTTGGCTTTTTCCAAATGTTTATGGCAACAAAGGCACTCAAGAAGTAGAGTCAAGATACCCTTGATTCTGGGTATTCAAGAAATGCCTAGCCCCCCTGCTTAAAGGACTTTGAATATTTCCTATATTCGGGGAATTGAAGTCTAGGCATGAATCAGCTCCAAGGTCTGGGAAGTTCCCAGGAGAAGGAAAGAGACGCATTACAGGGGAAATACTAAAGAAAATCTTTTTTCTTGAACAGGAAAGGGGCATGTTGTAAGTCATGGGGTTCATCTGCTCCAGCCCCTACCATGTTTCCACAGTCTACTTAGAAGAAAGCCACCCTCCTTACAATGGTTTACAAGACTCTACATAATCTGGACCTATCTTCTACAACTCTCCCCATTTTAACCCAGTGCCAGTCACATTGGCTTTCCCCCAGTTTCTCCACCAGACCAGACATGATCTGGCCTTGGGGCCTTTGCACCAGCTCTTTTCTCTTTCTCCACCAACCTCACCTTTGAGTCTTTCTTCAAATGTCACCTTCTCAATGAGCTAACATTGGGCATGCTGTTTGAAGTTACATTCTGTACCCCTGTGCCCATACTCCTGATCTTCTTCACCACGATCTATTTTCTATTCCCCAATAACATTTATTGACTTCTAATACAATTACTGATTCATCATGTTCACTGTTTTGGTATGTTCCCTTTCACTAGAATGTAAATGAACCAGGGATTTGTCTCTGTTTGTGTGTGTGTGTGTGTGTGTGTGTGTGTGTGTGTGTGTGTGTGTGTTTTTTCCTGGGGATCAAACCCAGGAGTGCTCTACTATTGACCTATACCCCCAGATCTTTATATTTTTTTAAATTTTAAGATAGGGTCTCGCTAAGTTGCCCAGGCTAGTCTTGAATTTGCTATTCTCTTGCCTCAGTTTCCCAAGTCACTGGGATTATAAGGCATGGGCAACCAAGCCCAGCCAAGCCAGGGGTTTCTGTCTTATGCGCTGCTGTATCTTCAGTGCTTAGAATGGTGTCTGGTGCACAGTAGATGCTCCATGATAGTTATTCATTGAATGAATAAATGGACTGATCATCCCCCTGGCCCCTGTGGTTATCAAAAGAACAAATTGTGTTTTGAGTCTGGAGGAGCTCTGGAATCCCTTATAAAAATTGGGCTACTTTGTTCTAGGACCCAAAGATGTCCACTATAAGCAAAACAGGGACTCCCGAGGGATCAGGATAAAAGAACCTCAATATGTTCTGATGGGGTTAAAAGAATGCACTCCATATTGATGTGGTGGTCCAGGGTGAAGGGTGGAGAGTAGAGAGTAGGGAAATGCAATGGACAAGTGAACTTAGAGAAGAGACCAATGAGAGGTCATCAGAGACCAGGCATGTTTCAGGGTACTGAACTGGAGGAGGGCATGCCAAGGAAAACTTGCTTGGAACTTCAGGATGGATCTTTCCAAGCCCCTCTAGAGCTGAGAAAAGCACACTAGACCACATATAGAATGCCAATCTGCCTTTGAAAGCCAGGGAGGGGCTCTGGGACCAGGTGGGCTTTGGGGAGTCCCCGAAAGATGAGTAGAATGAAAATGTTCTGAACCGAGAGGGGTTGGGGAGTGGAAGAAGATAGAGGCAGACTTTGAGCCAGACTACATAAGGGAGAGGGGAAGAGAGGGAAGGAGGGAGGGAGGGAGAAAAGAGGAGAGAAAGAGAGGGAGAGAGAGAATATGGTTCCATTTGGAAGGAGTAGCCAAGGTCTCCCAAACCAAGGTTAGCACATGGAATTTAGATTTCATCTATACCTTCTCATTCTCCCTCAACAAATTATGGAGGGGTATGAGCACGGGGAAGAGGGGTATCTGTAGGATGTGTTTGTGGGGAGGGGTAAGGGACAGGCAAAGACAATAGGATTACTCCCCATTTACAAGTGGTTTTGGTCCCCTCCAGACTCCCTTTCTCTTTCACCTGCTCCTACCTGGAGAGGACATTAAAGTGTCACAAACAATGTGTGCAGTATCCATGACAGCAGATGCCCTTCCTCAACATAAGGAGAGAAGAAATAAGAGAAATAGGTGGAGCCAGCATGGTGACTCACACTTGTAATTCCAGTATTTGGGAGGCTGAGACAGGAGGATTGAAGGTTCATGGCCAGCCACAGCAACTTGTGAGGCCCTCTGCAACTTAGTGAGACCCTGTTTCAAAATAAAGAATAAAATAGGGCTGGGAGAATATAGCTCGGAGGTAGAATGCCTCTGAGTTCAATCCCCAGTACCACAAAAAAGAAAAAAAAAAAGAGAAATAGGTAGAAAGGAGATAGAAAGGAAGGAGAAGGAAAATATAACTTTAAAAGCCTGGTGCTAAAGTTCCTCATACCTTTACTCCCCAAACAAGTTCTCTTCCCCAGGCCTATCTAACCGAAATTCCTGGGAAATCTGTAAATCTTAAAGTTAACAACAACAGAAAAAGTATAATCGCCCTGAGCACCGTTAACAAGACCGATATAGTATCTTGAGAAACCTATAATTTAGGGGACTTTCCAGTTTATCTATTGATCAGATGATGGAGACTATGATCAACCTCGGGGTCCAGAAAATGACCAGACCACCATAAACTGGCTTGTGATCACCAGACTGATGTCATCCTCACATACCTTCCCATGCCCACCTTTCACCATGAAGTCCCCAAATGCATCTTGTCTCTCACTGTGGAGACAGCCCACATTCTCCCTTGAATATGGATTTCTTACATTCCTAAATAAATCTCTGTCTATGTCTCTGATTGTCTGGTGCCGAAATTCTTTCCCTCTGGTAAGTCTGCTGGTACTGAATTGGGTTCCCTTCTCTCCCCACTGGGAACTCCTCTGGACCCTTCACTGACTCAACCCTTCTCCCATGACAAATGCACTGGGCAGGGATTCTGATTTTATTCTGTGTTTTGTGTGCGTGCGTGCGTGCGTGCGTGTGTGTGTGTGTGTGTGTGTGTGTGTGTATGTGTGTATATGTTTTGCAGGGGATTGAACCCAGGGATGTTCTACCTCTGAGCTACATCCCCAGCCTTTTTTAATGTTTAATTTTGAAACAGGGTCTCACTAAGTTTCGGAGGCTGGCCTTGAACCTCTGGTGCTGTCTCAGCCTCCCAAGCACTGGGATCACAAGCGTGCACCACTGCACCCAGGTTAATGGCTTGTTTGGTTCTCATCAGTCACTTGGTCTATCCCATGGCATGGTAACCCCAAAACCAAGGGCTTGGGTGAGGCACTTAGTTGGGGAGGGCGGATGTGAGGCTGAAGCAGGTGGTTCGTCTTTGTACCTACTCAGGTCTTGGACCATGCTAAGCCAGAGGGTGTGAGGCCTCTTGTGAAACTGACTGGCTATCCCCTGCAGTTGTGGGTAGCCAGGAACCCTGGCTAGTGCTGCTCTGTCTGGGAGGGCTCCTGTGTCAGGTTAGGGAGGACAGTGGTAGTCCTAGGCCACTGGTGGGACAGGGGAGGGGGACATTGCTCAGCTCCTGCCAAGGCCCCAGAGGCTCCTGTTACCTGATGAGTTCTATGAACCTCTCTCTGGGGGCTTCACTCACGTCCTCCTCATTAATAGCCACAATCTGGTCACCAGGCAGGAGCTTGTCCTCAGAGGGGCCTCCTGCAGAGGAGAGGAGAGAGGCGTGAGGTCTCAGAGCTACTGCTGGGAAAGACAAGTCCCAGCAAGGCTACAGTGCCTGAGGGACCCCAGCCTGCAGGCCTGTAGGAAATGATGCAGGGTGGCTGGGGAGTGCCTTTCTGGCTCTTAACTTCTGTCTGTGGCAGTTAGGACAGAGGAATGGAAGAAAGAGAATGGAGTGTACCTCCTTTAGTTGGGCGTGGTGTGGGAGCAAAAGGTCTCAAGGCTCGGACCTCGTACTCCCGGGAGGTTAGCATGTGCTTTACTGGCTTGATTCTAATGAGGAACTCAGACTTCCAGACTGCCAGGGTAGTACAGGTGACAAGAGGAGGGGGAGGAGCCTTCTTACTTCAATATTATTCATACTTACTGGTCTGGAATGGTTTAGGCCTGGAGTCAGGGGGATGAACTAAAAGACCTAAAGGGTATAGTTGTTTTTTTTTTTTTTTTTTTGTCTTTTTTTTTTAATTTCTTTTTTAAATTTTTTAGCATGGAATTTTATACATTTTTTGGGTACAACCGGGTTAATTACACATTTTTGTTGGGTACAAACTAGTACAGGTAAAGACATCCATGCACATATTTCTCATTAACCCTTCCCCAATTCCCACCCACCCTCCCCCTATCTCCTGGTCATAAGATCACATCAAAGTCAATCACTAAACTGACCAGGTATAGTTGTTTTCAACACAGAAAGATGACTCTCTACAATACATGAGGGGAACAATGGCTAGACCCTCAGGCAGCTGGAAATCCATTTGCTTTCTCCCTTTCCCAGCTCTACTGCTGAGGTTAAGAAAGCAGATCCGTCTGAGAGCCCTACGTCTTGGTTAGGTGGAAGGGGAGGGACAGAGGGCTGCCACCAGGCTGTACTGCCTCTGCTATTTAGCAGAGATCTTTTTTTTTTTTTTTTTTTTTTTTTTTTTTCGGTACTGGGGATTGAACTCAGGGGCATTCTACCCCAAGCTACACCTCCAGCCCTATTTTTTATTCTTTATTTTGAAACAGGGTCTCACTAAGTTGCAGAGTGCCTCACTAGGTAGCTGAGGCTGGCCGCGAACCCGGATCCTCCTGTCTCAGCCTCCCAAATGCTGGGATTACAAGCGTGCGCCACCACACCCGGCTAGCAGAGATCTTTTTGGACAAAAGCTTTTTGGACTCAAAGAGAATGAGAAATCAGATCTGGCCTGACTCAAGCCCTAAAGAAATGTTTAATGTTTAATGATATGCATTGCACCCACAAACCAGTCTTGAGTCTTGTTTGTTTCCATTTTAAAAAGCCAGATCCCAACTTCTCCATCTCTCTACAAAGATGTGTGGGACCCAAATGCCAGAAGCATGAACATGCACAGCAAATATGTTGCTGGAGCACAGCTCAATGGCTCTGGAGACTGGGACCTGTGTGCTGAGAAAGGCCTTGCCAGCCTGGCCAGCAGGAGTCCCTACTCCCAAAGCAGTGACCTTGAACTCACTAGGCCAGGTCTCCTGACAGCACAATGACTTCAGGAGTGGACAGTGTGGTGGTGAAGAGTGTACTCTTTGCAGCCAGACAGACCTATGCTCTAATTTTGAACCTGCAATTCACTAGTGGTTTGACCTTGGGTGAGATAGTGAATATCTTTGAGTCTCTTACCTCATCTGTAAAATGGGGAAATAACAGTGTCTGCATATCATAAAAATGTTGGGAGGATGAATGAGATGATGGATGTATAGTACTTAAAACAGTTGATTGATGCTGGTAAGAAGATAAATGGCAATTATTACATCCTTCAAGGGACAATTCTTTCAATTCATTCCATTCCTTCTACCTCTATCAAAAATACCAATCTCTTAAGTGGAGGCCACTCTACCTATCTCCCTCATTCCTTCTTTCATCATTCTTCCTTCCCTCTCTCTCTTTCTCTTCCTTGTAAGGGAAGAGGTCCTCATGCAACCTCTTTCACGGGCCTTGGCCCTCAATGGCATTGGTGATGTCAGTCTATTACTCTATTACTGCTTTCACAAATGATTTACTGGCATCTTCCACCATAATCACTCCTTTGTAGGAGACTTCTTTGTCTTTTCTTATATCCTCAAATACTGAATCATTTGGCAGCCGCCTGGGCAGAACCAGCAATGTGGATCAGCCTGACTCTTTAATAGGGTGATGCCTGTCAGCCCTATTAATACCCCTTTAATAGGGCTGGCATTTTGTGGCTCTCACCTGGGGCCTTCCTTCTCTTCACCCCTCTGACTCCTTCCTGTTTATCTCATACCTTTCACAGCTCACCCTTCTGGGCCTAGGGGCTTCCTTGGCCCTGAAAATGATGTTTCCTTTGAAGTAAAAGTAGGGGATCTTGATGGTCCATTGTTCAGTTTTATCTGGTCCTTCTTCCTCAGGACAAATTTGATTTACAATCAGAGACTCAAGACTCCTTCGCCAAACTGCATGACCAATTCGGGAGCCCTAGGTCAGCCACAAGCTCCTGTATTGATTTTTTTTTCTCTGTGGCCTCTAGTTGAAGAGAGTTTACAAAATCTTTTTCTTTTCCTTTGAGGATTGCAAAATTCATCAAATTTCTGCAAGACCAGTTTGTACTCCGGCTGCTCTTCTTGACTGAGTGAAAAACTGTTGTAAACATCTAAAGCCTCAGGCCCAGCAAGTCGGGAATAAAACTCCTTTCTGTCTATTTTTTTGTCAGTGGGTAGCAGATTCAGAACAAAATAGTGCCTTGGCCATTTCCTGTCTCATTCATGACAGCAGGGTTTCACAATTAAGGGGAGTTTGCTGGTTCCATCCCGCATGGTCCCATTCAAGCCCCATTTCCCTCTGGTGGCATCAGACAGACCCTGGAGCAAACCCTGGTTCCACTGCTTCCTAGTCCAGTGACCCTGGACAAATCATTTCTCTTCCTCTGTGTCTCAGTTTCCTCATTCATAAAATGGGGAAGATATTATTTACCCTGTAGGCTTGGCTGTGAGGATTAGACAATCTGATATAAAGCACACAGCAGGTGCTTAATCAATAGGAACTATTGTTATTACCATGCTGTCATTCAGAGATTTCATTCTCTTCTCACTCCTACCCATCTGTGCTCTCTATCCTGATTCCAGTCTTCAGAGGTTGACCTACTTTGTGAGTATGGACCAGTTCGATAGTTAAGAGTTTTGAGGACAGGAACTTGTGTCATGTACTTCCCTGCTACATTGCTGGGTTTGGAGTAGGCAATCAATAAATACTTGTTGAATTGAATAAGTGGTACTTTCCCACCCAAGGCATTATGGCTCTTCTATGACTATTCCATACAAAGGGAAGATTTATTTATTTGTTTCTTTATTTCTATTTTTTTATTTTTATTTTCTTTTTCGGTACTGGGGACTGAACTCAGGGGCTATACTGGGGGTATAGCTGACCTCCGAGCTATACCCCCAGCCCTATTTTTTTTATTCTTTATTTTGAAACCGAGTCTCACTAAGTTGCGGAGGGCCTCACTAGGTAGCTGAGGCTGGCCGCGAACCCGGATCCTCCGGTCTCAACCTCCCGAATGCTGGGATTACAAGCGTGCACCACCACGCCCGGCTTGTTTCTTTATTTCTTTATGGTATTGGAGATTGAAACCAGAGGTGTCCTACCAGTAAGCCATACCCTCTGACCATTTATTTATTTATTTATTTATTTGTTTGTTTATTTATTTATTTATTTATTGGAACAAGGTCTCACTAAGTTACCTTAAACTGGCCTCAAACCTGCAATCCTATTGTCTAAGCCTCCCAAGTATTGGGATTACAGGCAGGTACCAACATTCCCGGTTTATACAAAGGAAAGTTTTATTAAGATCCAGACCCAGCTGGGTGTGATGGCATACGCCTGTAATTCCAGTACTTGGGAGGCTGATACAGGAAGATTATAGGTTCAAGGCCAGTTTCAGCAACTTAGTGAAACCCTGTTTCAAACAAAAATAAATAAATAAATAAATAAATAAATAAATAAATAAATAAATAAATAAATAAAAAGGGCTGGGGGTATAGTTTATAGGTAGAGCACCCCTGAGTTCAATCCCCCAGTACCAAAAAACAAAACAAAACAAAAAAAGACTCAGACCCTATTAAATGATCAAATGTAGCCTCTATCTAGGGTTCCAACATGCCTCAATGGGTTGTGTCGATTAGCCTTAAACTGTTATTGGCTAACACGTCTTTACCCACTCTGTGAATTCCTCAGCAACATAGTGTACTTGGAAGCTCTGCTCTTTAGGAAGATAAGTGGGTGTTGGTGAGTAGAAGCCAGGGCCAGGGGAATACTCTGAGGGACACCTACCTGGCCTCACAGATCGAACCACCACAGGCCTCTCACTGCCGGCCACGAAGCCAAAGCCATATATAGGGTCTCGGTGAATGGTCACTTGTCGCAGTGTCTCTGCTGGCAGCTGCTCACATTCCATATCATTTGCGCTCTCTTCCTGCATCACATGACTGGGGGGAGGGGAAGATGGGAGTAAAACAAGATGCAAAGGGAACTAAGCTTCAGAACCAGCTGGGAGGGACATGGGTTAGGGTTCTGGCCATGGCACCTGAGAAGTCACAGCTTAATGTCCTACATCCTCTGGAACCAACAGAGGTGATTACTTCCTCCTATTTCAGACTAGAAAAAGAGGAATCTGGGAAGAAGCCACTTGTCTTCAAGACTGGAGCCAATAGAAGAAATTGGTGCCATAGAGCCTGAAATTAAGAGGCAGACCCCTCCTCTAAGACATTGGGACTCCAGAAGAAGCCAAATGTGTTATTTGGAAGCCAACTGGTATCACCCATTTTGACTGGCTATTGACTCCCTAAGGGAAACCAAAACCTTGAGAGGAAGAAGCCACAAAAATGGGCAAAAAAAATGGGAAAGGGATGTGAAGTCCTTCCAGAACCTAGAGCATCTTCATGAAGTCCCTGTGCAATGTTAAAATTGTATATCTCTTAGGTGATGTATAAGAAGGAACTGTTGAGGTGGCATATATAAACAAGCATGCTGATGTTCAGGACCACTACTTTACACAGTTGTGCATAATGCCAACTTATTTCATGGAGTGGGACAGCTGGCAAATGGCTCTTGTGGGTCCAAAGAGGAACTGCATCCTGGGGCTGCTGACAGACCAGAACCCCAGAGGAGCCAGGAGGAGGAAAAGCGCTATCCTATACAGATGGTTCTCCTGATGCCCACAACTTAAGTTACTGAAGCTTTGGAATTACACAAGAGCTTTATAAAGATGCTACAACAGGGGCCAGGGATAAGGCCTACTGCAGGCAAAGATAGGTCTGAATGTAGTGGTTGGATGAAGAACCCTAATGGGTGGGGGTATAGAACTGGGGCCTGTGACAGCCCTGAGTACCAGGGGCAAGAGAGGAGGCAAAAAGGGAAATGATGGCCCAGGGGAAGGGCAGTACAGGTGGAGGTGGAAGAGAGGGGGCTAGAGTCTTATCTTTTTTACTTGGCACCACTCTATCTCTAGGCTTTCAAGCCTACCATATGAGATCAGGTTCCCTTGTCTCAGAATGTGTATTCTCTAAAATTAAGGTTGCAGGCAGGGCCTTTCAGAATAAGATACAGAGGACCAGGTGTTAACTAGTACAGGCTTTGTAAAATAAGTAGGAAGTTTTGATACTATGAGATAATGTAATTGTTGACTAGTTAAGAATACCAAATTCATCAGTGGCAAATAGTTTCAAGCAGTTTGGTTGTTTATTAGGACACAAATCAAATAATTATAATGCAGCTTTATAATTGTTTGTGGGGGAGGGGAGAAGGCTTAGAGTAATTGCATGAAAGGGATATTCACAGTCCAGCAAAGAAGCCTGGAGCTGTCTCTATCATACCAGAACTTGGGAAGGAACCTGAATCCAGCCACATACACTCAGGCCATACCCAAGCTGGCTTAGGGGATTTCCCTCACTCCTTGTATGTATGAGGAGGGGGGAGGGGATGCTAGGATGAGGCCAATTCTCTGGAAAGCGAATTCAGAAGCTGGTTCCCTCCCTCCCACCCTAGTAAGACAAATGGTCACTTTTTAACTGAAAGAATTTGGAAGTTGGACTGTGGCTGGCCAGTATCCTGGATAGACTCTGTGAGGAACCTTTCTCATTTTTGTTCCTGGTGGCAAGCAGGAGGTTGGCCTCGAAGAGAGCCAGAAAACATCTTCCTGCAGCTGCCATCTTGCCTTACCCCAGAGGCTGCTTTCCAAATGAGCCTCTTGCCTCCTGCCAGCCAACCTCATCAGCACTAAAAGGTCCTCTTCCTGGGATGATGCCAGCTCATATGTAATGTGGGCAGGGGCACAGGCTGGAGGATGAGTGCCTGTGGGTCTGAGCAGCCCCTGGTGTGAAGAGATGCTTGTGTGCTGGGAAAGCACTTGGCACACTATTGGGCACTCAGCTTCTCCCCTTCCCCCACTGCTAAAGCCTCAGCTTGGTCCACTTTTTCCTTTTCTGAATCTGGGGACACTTCAGTCTCCAGTGGACCTTGAGGTAGCACCAACAAGAGTGCAAATGGGCACCCCTGGAGCCACAACAACCTATGAGCCAAGAAGCCATTTGTGACCCGACTGTTTTGCTTTGGTTTGTTGACTTGCATTAATCAACAAGTATTTACCGAGTGCTTACAAATGTTACAGATCTCTGTCCTCAAAGAGTTTCCAGTCTAGCTGGAGGAGAAAAGACAAGAGTCCTATGTACAAGAGAACGAGAGTGCTGATACTAGTAGACGAACTTCATAACTATGTCCCAACTTGTGTGTAGAGAGGAGGGCTGGAGAAGCAGGAGATGGCCGGGAAAGAGTACAGCTGGGGAGAAAGATGAAAACCTAAGCTCTGTCCAGGGGCATGCCCCATCTGCCCACAGTGGGGCCAGCTATTTCTCCCACCATGACAGGCATGTCCCCAGGTATGACTGGAGCACATTTAGTCCCTGCTTAGAGTTGTCCCTAACTGAGCTGAACTCACTATCCCTAACTGGATCCTTCCTTAGTTCTGCAAACAGACTTTTCTTATAGTGCCTGGGCCTTCCTAGACATCTAGAGTCAAGGGGAAAACACATCCATTAACAGACCAGGACGCCATTTTACAATTCAAATGGAAGTTGTTCCTTCTCTCCTGGGGTTTGCATCTTTCAGTGTCTGTGACTCTGTCCCTATGAAATTTGCTAAGTGCCTGGAGACTGGGGAGTGAGACTGAAGGCATGCAGTGATGGATGACAGGAGCTCAGCTGTCCTTGGGCCACGTGACTGCCCCCCTAGAGGAAATGGGCAATTTGACTTTGAAAGATGTTTGGCTTCTGGTCCCTTCCAACAGGGCAACCCTGGACAAAATTATGAAGCAGCCAAAGCTCCTGCTCCCCCCTTGCTGGGGACCTGCTATTTTTTTCTCTGGTTTGCCTGGAAGCATGCAATGCCTTCATGCTGTCCCCTTCCTACCCAAGGTCCATACCAGTATCCCTTCACCTGTATCAAGCGTGTCCTCTCCATTCAGTGACCTGGGTAGGGTCCAGCCTTTCTCTTCTGCCTAATCATAACAAGATTGTGTGTGTGTGTGTGTGTGTGTGTGTGTGTGTGTGTGTGTGTGTGTATGTGTGTGTGTGTTTTGCTGGGGACTGAACCCAGGGAATTCTGTCTCTGAAATATACCCCCAGCCCTGTTTTTTTATTTTAAAACAACAGAACCTCACTAAGTTGCTGAGCTGGCCTCAAACCTGTGATCCTCTTGTCTCAGCCTTTCAAGTACTGGGTTTACAGGCATGCACCATCACATCTGGTGTCCAAAACAACACTTTGGATCCACGTGGTTCTTTTCATTTCATGCCCGTTACCCCATCTGAGAAAAGGTACTTTCATGTTCATTATGTTGCAGTCTCCAACTCTCCTGCCAAATAAGCTAAGTGATTCCTCTTCAACCCCAGCCTCCAAGGTAGAAGAAGCAGAGACTCACAGGAGTGGAGCACAGCCATGGTCCAGCTGGAGCCAAATCTCTCAGACAGGGCCCATAATCCCAGCATCTCCACCCGCATTTGCTCAGTGTCCTGGACCTTTGCACTGTGTGGAGTGTCCATTGCAGAGCTGCCCTGATCCTATAGCCAGCAGAACTCTAAATCTTGGCCCAGCCTGGATATTCAGCCCACATCATAATTGACCTGTCTCTGATTCCATTCACTGTGTTGTTGGAAAACGAAATAAGATCATGACTGTAGAAGCACTTAGGAAGGTTAAGCATATCACACAGATGTAGAGGTGGCGATATTACTGGTAGCATTATTCAGGGTGGCCAGAGGAGCACAGAAAGGGAGCTGAAGATAAACCTCATCTGATTTGCACAACTCTGGCCCTTCCCCTATCAACCCTTCACATCTAAGAGCCCCACAATGCACTCTGTTCCCTCATTTTCCAGGCAACTCTTTCTCCATCCCAAGTCTCAGACAACCTGGCTCCATCTGGATACCCTGACTTATGTGGATTAAACTGATTCCCCCACCCTCACTGTCCAAAAAGGGACCAGTAGCTGGAGATGATGCTAACAACTGTTGCTAGGCAGGACATGGCTAAAGGACAGAGATGAACTGAGATGACAAAATGGTTCTAGGCTCAGGCTCTTCCCCCTTAGGCTTTTGGGCAGGAAGATAGTAATGTCACAGCTACATTTCCAGGCATCAGTCTTTAGTTCCCCATCCCTCCCTGCCTTTGGCCCTTTTCTTTACATTTGGTTGGCTCCTTGGGGAGTCTTGTCACTCCCCTTACAACTGGCAGGATTTGGAGTCATGTGGGACCAATTAGCTCTCTGATTCCAGTAACTGGAGCCTGACTCTCCTGGAAGCTCCAGAGATCCTGTGTGGCAGGCTAGCAGCAGGGGCCCCGTGAGATGCCACATTCTCCTGGTGGCAGCGATGGGATCCCCATCCCTGGAGCTCTGAAGCAGCTTCTCTGGGTGCCCTCTTGTAAGAAGCTTGGACAAGCTCTTCCTCCTGTAAAGGAGCCCTCACCTGTTACTTCTGTAGCTGCTCCTTACTGTAGCAATGCTACTCTGCTTTCATTTATTTATTTTTGTACTTTCATTGGTACATTATAATTTTATATCACAGTGAGGTTCAATGTGATAAAAAACATGCACCCACACAGTACTTGGTGTGTTTACCTCTGCATCTCACCCTGCTCCCTTGCCTCCCTCCCCGGCAAAGTTAGTGAGATGGTAGTGATACCTGCATGTATGGACATAATATTAGGACTTCAGCTGCTCACATTTTAATGTGCACATGAATTAACTATGGTATATTGAAAATGATTCTGGGGCAGTAGCTTTGGAGCAAGCTCTGAGATTCTGACAAATTCCAGGTCGTGGCTATGTTGCTGGTCTACAGACCACATTCTGAGAAGCAGGGATCTAGAAGAACGCTATTCTCAGATAACAGACAGCTACAGTAAGGTCGAGGGACTAGGGTGCTTTTATTCCATTAGGTAATGACACTGAAGGCCCCATTTGAAGCACAGATGTTATTTTTTGTGGACACATAAATTCATGCAAACAAAAAACTGGCTGGCTGAATCAGATTTACTCCAGGAGAGACTATGGAGGGCTCTAAATGGATATAAAATAAGATAGGTAAGATTGCATTGGGAGCTGGACATGGTGGCGTACACCTGTAATCCCAGTACTTGGGGGGCTGAGACAGGAGGATCACAGGTTCCAGGCCAGCCTCATCCAACTTAGTGAAACCCTCAGTGACTTAGGAAGACCCTGTTTCCAAATAAAAAAATAAAAAGGATTTGGGGTGTAGCTTGAAGTTTGAATGCCCCTGGGTTCAATCTCCAGTGCCTATGTATGTGCCTAAAATATATATATATTTTATGTGGAACCACAATGTGAACAATTCAGGTTTGCAGAACTCTGGAGCCAATTACTCTATATGATTTTTTGCCAAGAGTCTGTAGACCAGTTTCCCAGAAGGCACTCAGGTCAGCTCAGTGGAAGTAGTCAGCAGACTCCTCCACAAGTGATTCAAGGGCAGCTCCAGTGCTGTCTGTAAGAGTAATCTCCCTTGAAGCAACCACACCAACAAGGGACATGTCAGACTTCAGCCATAGAATGACTTCCTACATAACTCTAAGCCTACTGTCTTGTGTGGGAGACTCATCCCATAAGGCCTCACATTCCTGTTAACTTCAATCACTCACGGTTGGCCATTCCTCAAAGCCCAAATTCTTTCTTCTTCACACAGTAGTCTCTCCTTATCCATTTTTTTGTGTGTGTTTCGCTGGGGGTGGGGGGTACTGGAGATTGTACCAGGGGTGTTCTATCTCCAATTTACATCCTCAGCCCTATTTTATTTTTTATTTTGAAACAGGGTGTCATTAAGTTGTGGAGGGCTTTGCTGAATTGGTGAGTCTGGCTGTGAACCTTCAATCCTTCTGTCTCAGCCCCCCAAGTACTGTGATTATAGGCATGTACCACCATGCCTGGATCCATTTAATATTATCCATTCTAATACCCCCAGTAGATGCCTGAAACCGCAGAGAGTACCAAACTCTATATATGCTGTGTTTTTTTTTCTGTATATACTTACCAATCATAACATTTTATTTACAAATTAGGCACAGAAAGAGATTAACAGCAACAATAATAAAGAGAACAACTATAACAATATATTATAATAGTTATTTAAAACTTATGAATTATTTCTGTAATTTTCCATTAATTAATTAGTTAACTAATTTATTTATTTATTTTGGTACTGGGGATTGAACTCAAGGATATTCTACCCAAACTAAACTCCCAGACCAGTTTTATTTTTATTTTGAGTTTTATTTTTATTTTAAGTAGCTGAGGCTGGCCTCAAACTTGTGATCCTCCTGTCTCAGCCTTGCAAGTACTGTGATTACAGGCATATGCCACCATGCCTGTATCCATTTAATATTTTTGGACCATGGTTGAATTCAGGTAACTGGATCTGGAAAAAGTAAAAACTATGGATAAGAAGGGACTACTATAGTGGTCTGTTTGTACTCTAATCCCATATTTTTCTCTTTTTTGTGTGTATGTGGTACTGTGGATCGAATATAGGGCCATTCTAACTCTGAGCTACACCCCTAGCTCTATTTTACTTTTTATTTTGAAACAGGGTCTCATTAAGTTTCTGAGGCCGATCTTGAACCTGTGATCCTCCTTTCTAAGCCTTCCAAGTATGGGATTATAAGCATGCACCACCATGCTGGGCTTTCCTTTTTGTTTTGTTTTGTTTTGTTTTGTTGGTATTGGGGATTGAACCCAGGGGCATTCTTCCTCTGAGCTACACCCCCAGCCCTTTTAATTTTTCTTTTAATTTGAAATAGTATCTCCCTAAATTGCTGAGGGTCTTGCTAAGTTTCTGAGGCTGGCCTCAATCCTGTGATCCTCCTGCCTCAGCCTCCCAGGTACTAGGATTACAGGCATGTACTACCACACCTGGCTTCATTTCTTTTGGATATATACCTAGAAGTGAGATTGCCAGATCGTATGATAATTCTACACTTAATTTCTTAAGGTATGGCTATACTGGGTTCCACAGCAGCTGCACCATTTACATTCCCACCAGCAATGTACAAGGGTTCTTATTTCTCCACATCCGGACCACATTTATTTTCTGTTTTGTTTTCATACTGGCCACTCTAATAGTTGTGCACACTCCAACCTTAATATTACTAGTGAGTTCAACATCTGCATGATGATGAGGAAGCCTCTAACAACTGCTTCTTTGACTCAACTCACTTCTTCTTCATCCACCTAGGCATTACATCATTGTCAGACATTGCACCACCTCCAAAATTTCCATCACCAATATCCCACCCTTTACTATACCATCTATCCTGCCAACTTCTCTCCACAAGGCTTCCCACTGCAGGAATCATCTAAATACTTCATGATCACCTATTCACTTCCCACTCGGGGTCCTGCTTTCCTACAAATCTTTTCCCCTAGTCCTTGCCAGGGTAACTTCTTTTTTTCTTTTTGCACTGGGGATTGAACCCAGAGACATTCTACCTCTGAGCTATACCCCCAGCCCTTTTAAAAAAATTGTTTGAACTGAATCTCACTAGGTTGCTGAGGGCCTAGCTAAGTTGCCAAAGCTGGCCTTATACCTGCAATCCTCCTGTCTCAGTCTCCTGGGATTACAGGCTTGCACTACCACACCTCGCTCCAGTCTCAGCTCCAGAGAGGCCTCCTCTAAACACTTTCTCCTAGTTAAGTCACTTTCTTCCCCTCCTTAATGCTTTTTCCTTTATTCACTTCCCTTCATGTCCACATTAGAGTTCCTGGTCTATCCAGTGATAGACCATTCTTTTGCAAACATCTCTGTTAACTTCCCTTGTAAAACCTCCCTCTTCCATGAACTCAACCACATGCATTCTCTATGCCTGCATCAGGGTGGCTGAAGGGAGCTGGAGAAAAAGCACATATCTGGGTATCTGTCTTTCACCTTACATTCATGATTTCAAAACTGATGTGGACTCTCAATACTTTCTAGTCACCAGTTTATCACTTTCAAAGATGTTCATAGCCTCCTTTCCATCCCTAGTCTTCCTCACTTGTCCATTTGAGACTACAAGAAGTCTTAGCTGATGACCTCATCCCATGTATTACCCCAAAAATAAGTCATTAGATGAGAGCAGCCTCATCTTACCACCACCACTACCATGTCTATAAATGTAACCTTGGTTTTTTCCCATCTACTAAGGTGGAGGAAGTTTCTCTTCTATCAATGACAAGTCTCTTCCTGCATGTTCTGGTGCCACCCCCTCTTATTTTCTCAAGGATTTTTGTTCCTTTGGGCATTCATTCTCTTCCCTAAATCATCCATCTTTCCACCTCTCCAGAACCATATTGGCATGTTGATGGAAATCATCCATCCTTAAGAAAACAAATAAAACCTACCTACCTCTATTCCCCAATTGCCTTACAATTACTGCTCCAATTTTCTGCTCCCCTTCACAGCAAAATTATTCAACAGTCTAACACATACTGTCTCTACTTCATCTCTTTTTTCCTATTCGATTCACTGTTACCTGGCATCCACATCTATCATGCCATATAGTTGCTCCTATGTTAAGGTCCCCTCTGGCCTCCTAGGTCATTTCTTGGTCCGAATAATACTCAGCATCTCACCAGCTGTAGACACAGCAGATCATGCCCTCCTTCCCAAAACACTCTCTTCTATTGGATTCTGTGACTGTCTCCTGGCTGTCCCCCTACCTCTCTGACCACTTTTCCTTAGTCTTCCTTGTGGGCTTCTCCTTCCCTACTTAAGCACTGGATAGTAGAGGTCTTTATAATTCAGTGCAGGGCCTTCCTTCTTTCTCTACTCTCTTTTCCAAAGTAGTCTCATCAAGTCTCCAGGCTTTAAATACAACATATATGGAGACAACTCCCAAATCTGCATTCTATCCATACCTCTTCTGGAGCTCCTAAGTTCATAACCTTCACATCTCTACTTTTATGTCTTACAGGCATCTCAAATTTAACATGGCCAAAGAAGAACCCTTGATTATTCTCCTCTCAAGCCTAGACCTCTCTTGGCATTGTCTCAGTACACAGCACCATCATCTCTTCAATGACTCAAGCCAGAATCCTGAGAGTCCAACCTGAGGCTTTCCTCTCCTCTTCCTGCATCCACCATGTCCAATCTTTCAGCAAGCATTGTCAGCTATCACTTTAAAATACATCCAGAATCTGACCAACTCTCTCCATCTCCATGTCTATCAGCAGATTAAGCCACCACTGACCCTCCTGTGGATGGCTGAAGAGGCCTACTGACTGTCTCCCTGTACCACTGCTACCCTCTCTAAATCTGGTCTCTACAACTATTGCAAAAGTAGAAATCAGGGAGGGCCTGTCACTCTCCTACTCAAAACACTTCAATTGGTCCCACTACAATAGCTGAATTCCTTTCCCATAGCTCACAGGCCCTGTGTGATCTCCTCTTGCCCTCCCTGCCAACCCCCAATACTATTCTTATTCTTGATGGCTCTAGACTGGTCCCACCCGCCTCCTTCAAGTTTCTCAACACACCAAGTTCCTTGCCACTTCCAAGCAAGCCCACTTGGCATCCCATTTTTCCTAGAAACCTCTTTCTCCATTCTTCACATGGTTGATCTTTTATCCTCTAGATATCTACTTAAATGTCAACTCCTCACAGAGTTCTTTCTTGGAAAGTCTGCCTAGGTATTTTCTATTATTACAGCCTGTTCATTTCCTTCATAAGACATCACAATTTGTAATTATATATTTATGTGATTATTTGGCTATAAGCCCCATAAGAGTAGGGTCTTATATCCTCTTTTGTTCAACAGTATACCTCCACCACCTACTATGGTTGCTGGCACATAGTAGGTGCTCAGGAAATGTTTTCTAAATGAATAAATGTGTGAGTAGATCCAAGTCATTTTGAGGTAAACAGAATAGAATCCTCTGACCAATCCAAAAGAGTCATCAAATGCCTACTGATTGTGAATCAACCTGCGAAAGGCAGGTTTCTTAATGAGGAGTCTGGCCAAAGATAAAGGTAGGGAGAGAATGGACTCAAAGGAAGAGTTCAAAGCTATGATCTTAGAAGAAATGGGAAACAGCATGGCTCCAACCCTTTTAGAGGTTCGAGGGTGGGAAATCTAACAGCTACTTTGTCTCAGGAAGGGTTTTTTTTCTTTAAAGGTTAGACAACTATCCTTTCCAAATGGCAAGAGGCAGTGGGCTGGTCAGGGTGACTTTGGATAGTTTCTGGGTAGGCAATGTGGTTACTTTCCGAGGGCCACCTCCCTCTTTTCCTTGCAGGTCTTTATGGCCCTGTCACTTCCTCTTCAACGGAGTTTGGAGAAGCATCTTGGAAAACCTGTAGGTGTCCGGATTTTCTGTCGTCCAAATGGTAGCTTTTCCTCAGTGTGCTGCAATGGAAACACCTGTCACCCATTATAGCAGGTCATAAGGGGGCAGGTAGAGGAACCAACGTCACCTGTCCTTCCTCAAATACCAGAGAGTCTGGCGTTACCTTGCAAAAAAGCAACCCTATAATGCTTCTGAGAGGAGGCTATGGAGGACCCTCTCTGCAGCTACCCCCTCTGCTCTCCTCGGGGCTACACATTCAATAGATTCCGACATGTTGTCTAATAGGCCCAGACATGCTCCTAAACCTTCCCTGCTGGGGCTGCCAGCCTGGTGACAGATGTGAGGGCTGTGCCAGATGTGAGGCTGATGCCATATGGCATCCCAGGTCACAAGGTCTGAGGCTGCTGCCACTGAGCTGTGGTGGAGTTAGTGAGAAGGTCCTTGTGTTTTAATCCACACCCTCCTGCCACTGGCTGAGCCACTGAGGGGGAACTGGAAATATTGAAATATTCACAAGAGCTTGAAGGAGTTGTCATGTCACTCCAAAGGGCCCTGAGCACCCCAGCCCCCACCCTCCATATACCGCACCAAGTATTTCTGAAGGAGGCAGTGACAGAGAGTGGCTGAGCCAGAGGGAGAAAAAGAAGGAATGAAGGGAAAGACAGCTGAGCAGGAAAGGGGGCCAGGCGGAGCCAAGAGGGAGAGAGGTGAGGAGCGGCAATGAAAACAAGACAGGAAAAACGAGACAAGAGGACCTTAGAGACTGTGATGGAGGAAGGGCAGGCTTGAGGAAGGCGAGCACCACAGAGACACTGTATTCCCATCTCTGGTTGCCTTAGTTTTAAGGGGCCCTCTCCAGTTCCTCACTTGCTCTCTAAATGCCCTTGAGCTGCCCACCAACACTCCCTTCAGGACTCCCATGGCTGCTCAGGGGCCACAGGGTAATGAGGGCTTTGTGGTAGAGGACTTTCAGTGATGAAGCTCTACCTCTTCCAGGGAGGGGGACTGCAGTTATGCCACAGTGACAGCATGACTGCTCCCTGCCCATTTCACAGATGGGGATGCAGCAAGCAGGGGGAAACACAGCCTAAGGAAGAGACTCAGGACCCCTTCCTGACTTAGGCCAATTTTCCAGTCACCAGAGGCTAACATTTTGTTGTAATTGAGGAGATCAAGAGGAGCCAAATAGAAAGGGGAGAGAATTCCAGAAAGGGGGTGGGTCATGATGGGAAAAGTGGAGTTGGCAGGGAAAGAAGCAGCAGGCCTGAATTCTTCCCCTCAGTGCACACATCTCTTCGAGGCTAAGCTGGGCCCCAGAGCTCTGGCACAGAATGCCAAGCCAGGAGAGGGTCCCTGGCTACCCAGATCTCTCTTCTCTTGGCTCCCAGCCTTTAGTCTGCCAAGGGTTGAACTGTAAACAAAGCTTGGAGGGCGGACAGGGGAGCAGGTGTGGGCAGAAGATTTTGGGAACTTCCCAACAAGTAGCTGCCTCCAGCAGCCAAAGGCCCAGGGCTCAAATAGCACCCCTCTGGGGGCTGCTTGGCAGGCACTGGCTGCACAGGGCTCTGGACAAGGCCTCCTGAAGCCAGAGATGGCCTATTTAGGGCCAGAGAGGGCTGGCTGTGCCATCTCCATCTTCTCTGTGAGGCCACTAGGCATTGATGGCCTGGGCCACCGGCCTTGGATGCCCTCAATTCCTGACACTGGTCAACTCCTAGAGAATCTCAGAGTTGGCAGGGACATTGGAAGTTATTTGCTTGTCCCTTGTAAACCTTCTGCTCATTTCCAGAAGCAGCAGGGGGAGGTTTTTCTAGACGAGGACTGCAGCTGGGTACTCAGGAAGGGCCAGACTTGGGCCAGTAGAGAGGGAAGGCAGCAAGAACAGGCCCAGAGACCAAAGAGAACAGGAAGCATGTGGTGAAGGCATTGAGACAACAGCCTGAGAGTGGAAGAGTTTAGTTGGGAAGCAAGAAGCTGGAGCTGCCCCAGGGAAAACTGGGAGTAGGCCTTTCCCCAGCTCCACCTCTTGTGTCTGGCTTTGCTGGGGCACAACATCCTCCCTGCCACTGCATACCTGGAGAGCTTGTGAGGAGCGAGGCAGGCCAGTCTACTCAGAGCTGGACAGAGAAAGGCCATCTATCTCGATGCATTATCTAGATGCCCGACATCATTCAGGTGGTATTAGAATCTGGCGCACGCTTGTAATCCCAGCATTTGGGAGGCTGAGACCGGAGGATCCGGGTTCGCGGCCAGCCTCAGCTACCTAGTGAGGCACTCCGCAACTTAGTGAGACTCGGTTTCAAAATAAAGAATAAAAAATAGGGCTGGGGGTATAGCTCGGAGGTAGAATGCCCCTGACTGAGTTCAACCCCTATTACCGCAAAAAAAAAAAAAAAAAAAAAAAGAATCCCAGGCTCCGTGGCCAGTAGGTTCAAGGCTGACCTTCTGTGAGGGAAGAGTCCCCAGCTTCATCCTGTGTACCACCTCTGACCTGTCCAATCAGTACAGTGCACAAGCAGGGAAGAATTAGGCCAAAAAGCCACCAGATAAAGGAGAATATGTGAACTGAGGCCTGGTAAACTCATGTCACCCTGTCTAGAGGTATTCAGAGATGCCAACCACAGCCTCAGGATGGTCTAGACACCTTTTGTTATGCTTAATTGCCCCTTCCTGCTGAAAGGGAGGAAGAAAGTATAAGGTCTTTCCTAAACTGAGGTCAGAAAAGGGGAAGTAAGATGGATGAACTCTCTACTTAAGAGTGAAAGCCAAGGACAAGAGCACCTGCTGAGTTACTAGGTGTTTAGTTAGCACCGAAACATCCTGTACCTCCCCTGTGCTGAAAGTTCGTCTGTTTCCTGGGGGTGAGTGGCAGTGAAATTACAAACCTCAAAGGGCCTGTGGGCTTGTCTTTAGGGTGGCAAGGACAGGCAGGGGTTGGGGATGGTGGTATGAGACTGCATCCCTCCCTACAACCAACCAGGCTTGGGGCAATCCAAATCCTAGGGAATCCTGAGAACCCATGGGCTCCCTACTTGGCCATGCATATTTTATGATAGACCCTAGATTCAGCTCACTAATGGAGAAAAGCAGGCACAGGCATTTTAGAAAGAATAAAAAAAGGCAAGGTTCTGGGCATGGTGGCACACACGTGTAATTTCAGCTACTCAGGAGGTGGAGGCAGGAGGATGATGAGTTCAAGGCCAGTCCAAGGAGCTTAGTGAGATGCCTGGTGGCACACCCCTTAATTTCAGTACTTGGGAGGCTGAGACAAAGGATTGCAGGTTTAAGTCCAGCTTTAGCAACTTAGTTAGATTCTGTTTCAAAAATAAAAAATAAAAAGGGCTGGGAGTGTAGCTTGGAGGTAGAATGCTCCTGGAGTCAATCCCTAGTACCTAAATAAATAAAGTTTTGGATCAGTACTTAGTGAGACCTTGTTTCAAAAAATATGTATATTGTATATGTATATATATATAAAGAGAGAGAGCTGACAGTATAGCTCAGAGGTAAAATGCCCCTGGGTTCCATCCCCAGTATCAAAAATAGAAGTCCTGGGGATGTAGTTCAGTGGCAGAGTACCACAAGAAAAGGAGTAAGAAAAAATGGTTTTGGGGGTTGGTGATGGCCAAATCCTCAGTTACCCAGGGACATTCTATTAACTAGGAAAGCCCTTTCCCAGTCATTCAGGTTTTGGCATTACAATGTTTGTTTCCAGTGATTAAAACCCACAAAGCTGGGGCTCTCTGTTGCAGAATAATGCAAGCTCTGCTCCTACTCCCCTTCTTACAAGGGGAATGAAAGCAAAGTCCCTTGTTGTGAGTGAGGCGCTCCCCCCCACCAGTTTGTAGGTACCATTAGTTCACTCTTCATTCAACAAAAATCAACTGAACACCTACCATGTGCCCAGTCTCTCCCCTTGGGGAAGTTGCAGTCTGAGGTGGGGGCACAGATAAATATAAAACCACATGTCCCCTGACTCCACAGAGGGCAACAGAGGATGTTTGGGAAACACAGGGGAAGGTACATCTCTACCACACTGTGACTCCCAGTAGATCCCTCCACATCAGCGAGTGGTGAAGGTGAGAAGGACGTTCCAGGAAAGGACTGTCAAAGAGACAGCAAATGAATATTTAGGAAGATTCAGTAAAGAGGGAAACCTCAAGGTATTTAAGCCAGTGCAATTAAAAGAAGAAATCAGAATAAATTCAGGCAAAACTTTAATTTGAGCACTTTTCCCCACTGACTCCTTTCGTGTGGCCTTATGAAATGATGCGGTGAACTCTTAAAAGCCTATGGGGACAAGGGATGCAGCCCAGCCATGTGTATGTGTATGTGTTGGGGTGGGGAGAGGGTACTGAGGATTGAACACAGAGGGGGTTCTATCTCTGAACTACACCCGGCCCTTTTTATTGTTTGTTTGTTTTTTGGTTTTTTTTTTTTTTTTTTTTTTGCGGTACTGGGGATTGAACTCAGGGGCATTCTACCTCCGAGCTATACCCCCAGCCCTATTTTTTATTCTTTATTTTGAAACCGAGTCTCACTAAGTTGCGGAGTGCCTCACTAGATAGCTGAGGCTGGCCGCGAACCAGGATCCTCCGGTCTCAGCCTCCCGAATGCTGGGATTACAAGCTATTGTTTGTTTTTTGAAACAGGGTCTAAGCTAAGTTACTGCATGTTGGCCTGGAACCTGTGATCCTCCTGTCTCAGCCTCTCAAGTAATAAGATTACAGGACTGTGTCACCATGCCAGACACAGCCATATGTCTGATGCGCCACCCCAAAGGTAATATGTACCTTCTCACGGGAGAATCAGGAAGGGTGGGCCACCAGCAGATGCACTTGAGATCCAGACCCAGCAATGAAGATGAAAGCTTTGAAGCTCACACATCCTAGTCATATTGCAGAGGGTCCTTGTGAAGCCAGCTCCACGAGTGGGCCAGGGGCAATAGTGGAAGTTGCAAATAACCCAACTGCAGGGCCAGATGTCCACAGGGACAGCCCCAAGGGACTTAGCCACATAGAGGTTTTAGCTCACAGGGGCCCTGATCAGGGGCAGGGAAGGGGGAGACAACAAAAAATATTACTCATGTATGGGCTGCAGTCTCTGCTACTTGAGGTCCTGGCTAGGAAACAAGTTCCAAAGAGATGGGTGGTGGGAAGATGGCTTTGCCCAGCTCTCAAAACTTTTTAGAAAATAGCTCCTAACAGAGGTACTCAGATAGAGCCATAATATCGGATTAACAACTCCAAGCCAGCCGACCAGACGCTTGTCTAATTAATAAAACTTACAAAGCAGAACAACTTATTGATGTTATAGGCACGGCACTTAGTACAACAACAAAACCTAAATCCATGCAGAACACTGCATCTTCTCTAGGAAGAAAACTCCCCTGGTGTGAAATGGAGGCTGGGGAATGGAGAGCACTGTGCAGAACTCTAGGGGACCAGGGGATGGGGGGGTGCAAAGACAAATCTCTGTTTCACTAGCAAATCTACCAAAAAGGGTTGTTCCAACCTGGGGTTTAGAATTAGTGGATCTGGACTGGAATTCCAACTCCGTGGCAAGTTATTTAGCCTCTTAAGCCTCAGTTCTCTCATCTATAAAATGAGGATCATGACAGCACCTACTTCAAAGTACTTACATGAAGGTTAAATATATGAAAAGTGCTGGTACAAAGTAAGTGCTCCATAGCTGCTATTATTATTATTATTATTATTATTATTATTATTATTATTAACCTACTAACAGGATATGCTATATTGTTATGGCCCACTTGGTTTGTCTTTCTCCACAGGATGTAATGGGGATGACTTGAAAATTGATACAAAATTCTTTGGGCCTGGGCCTTGACTTCAGATCTACAGAATAAATTAGCATTGCCATAGGGGAATCAAACTCTGTTTTACTACTTTATTAAAGCCAACTTATCATATTTCCAGTAGTTAATAAATGTGAAACAAGACTGGGTTGAAATACTAGCTCTGCTTCTCACTGGGTGTGGGACCTAGAGCTCCAGGGCGTGTCTGTGCCTCAATTTCCTCATCTGTAAAATGGCAATGATATTAGTATCTACCTCACAGAGTTGCCGTGAAGATTAAATAAAGCACTTAGAACTTTGGCACACAGAAAGTACTGAGCCAATGTCAGCTACATTTATTATTGTACACGAATTCATATTATTACCAGGTAAGATGCTTAGCAAAGGTAATATCAGTGGCTAGGGGTAGAAAAACATCAGGGAGAGCTGGGTGTTCTCTGAGAAAGGTCTGACTGAGGATAAACTCGCTTTTGTGATCTTGGGTCCTCCTCTGTCCCCTGAATTTTACACACCCGGGAAAGAAAGTGACAGATATGCTTTTTCACATTTCCGCTTGCCAAGGATTCTGAAATGAACGTACCACCTGGTAGGTAGCCCTGCTTCCCTGCCCCATGGAGCTTTGAGCAGGCTGAAGCCTCCGCTGCCCCCTCCTGATCCCCGCAGCAGAAGGTCCCCTGAGGGCAGGCTAGCCAGGGTGCCTGGGGAAGAGGAGGAGCTGGGGAAGGGCAGCTAGGAACCCCCCCCCCCCAAACGCACTTCTGATGCGCAGCTCCCAGCAGGGTCTGAACCATGGCCAGTGAGGCCTGGGCGGCTGGCGGGGAGGGTGAATTCCCATCATCTGGAAGGGCTCCCCCCTCCCCACGGCTTCTCGCTCTCCTTGCCCCTTCTCCCCCTCCTCTCTCCACTGCCCCTCGCCCCAGTAGGAAAACTTCCCGCTCGCGCCACCACTTTTCTACCGGCGGCGTCCAAAACCTCAGCCCAGCGCGTCTTGTCTTGCAATTTCCCCTTCAGTGGCGCGGCGATGGGGACCCGCGAGCTGCCCGGCCACCAGAACGAATTCTCAGGGGCTCACGGTGGGGAATGGAGAGGGATGTGGGCTCCCGACGCTTCCACCCCATCCGCTATGGGCGCGGAGCGGGCGCGTACCCGGGAGAAGGAGTCCATGCCACCGTGGCCTCCAAGTCACTCTGAGGGGCCAGCGAGGACCCTAGCCCTCTGCTGCCAATTCCCCATCTCCACAGATCCCTGCTTTCTGGCCCATTCGGGGGCGAGCCCCAACCCTGCTCCTCCAAGAGCGCTGTACTTACTGTCGGAGCCCTCTCTGGGCCGGGGCTGGGCAGCTGCCCGCCCGGGAACCCGGTCGCCCTCTCCCTCTCGCGCTGCCGCTGGCAATGCCCAGCGCCGACGGTAGCGGCAGCGGCGTCTGTAGGAAGAGAAAGATCACGCCTGCCTTAGAAACCCAGCCCCTGCTGTGACCAGAATCTTAAAGAAGGAGGCGACTGGCTCGGCCCCAGAGCCGCGGCTGAGGCGCCAACTAGCAAGGGAGCTGGTAAACACAGCCGCCTCTCACCAGCCTGCAATCAGGCTGCCTGGGCAGTCGTCACCCCCTGGAAGACCCCTCCCTCTGGGGACAGAAGAGTGCGGATAATCCAGCTGCCACTTGCTGATCATTTACTAAGTGCTGGGCACTGCGCTCGACATCTATGTTCTCATTCCAGTATCCTTTCCACTGTACAGAAAACAAAACTGAGGCTCAGAGGAGTAGTGAATAGCCCCCAATACCCGAGCTACTAAGTGGTGGGTCCAAGATTGGAAACCCAAGGGATTTCAAATTCGGGGCTGCCTGCCCACAAAGCTACTTTGTGTTACTGCAGAACATCCTTTGAAGACCTGTGACTCCACCTCTGCTTTCTCCATTTTTCAGACTGGGCTAGATATAAGAGGCAACTCCAGGTTGGGGGTGGGGCCCTGGGAGGCAGGATCCTGACTGCAGTGCCTAGAGCCAGGGAGGGGCCATCCCTTTTTACCATCATTCCTGTATTATGCACTTATTATGCCACAAGCCCTATGGAAGACAGAAAAGGGAAAAGGGGGAAGTCTGGGTCCAGGTGTCACTCCAGGAGACCAGCTCCCAGCCTAGGAGGTCTGTGTTATGCTAGAAGTGTCAAGGGGAGGGTGGGTGCTGAGGTCCCAAAGGAGTGAGCAACCAGTGTTCTCCAATACCCCTCCCATGGCAGAAGAGCTGGAGACACTGGTGGGGGACTTGGGAGAAAGAACAGACTTGTAGAGACAAGGTGAGAAGGATCCTCTTCCCCTGGGGCTGGTTCTGAACCTTTCCTGAAACTGGAGTGAGGACCCACAGGACCCATTCCTGTGTAAAGGATGAGGGGAGACAAAGCCCCCTGGTTTCCCTATGGGGGAGACCCTAATCTTCATGCCTTGGCAATGACATCTGGGAAATGAGAAAGATCTCTTTCTCCTTTTTTCCTGGTCAAAATGATGAAATAACACAGCATGTGTGTCCTGTTCTGAGCACTTCAGAAAGAGCCCTTGTGGAATGTGTATTTCTTCTGGCCTTGCCCCTGCTTGTCCATTCAGTCATTAATGTAGCAAATGTTTATTAGCATCTATTTTGTGCCAGACACTGGTGCTAGGGGCAGGGCACCTCCACAGTTCTATGGGGGAGTCTACATTGAAGGTGGAAAGATCACAGGGCTGGACTTTAGGAGATATTTGAAGTCCTACTTCTTGAAAGAGCCATATGACCCTGGATGAGTCATGTATCTTTTTGAGACCTCAGTTTTCTTGTTGGTCAAACAGGGATAATAACACTTTCCCATCTTGCTTTACGGGGGTGTTTGTAGGTCTCGATGGAGATAATGGATGTGAGAGAGCTTTGCAAAGTATAAAGCCTCTAGACAAATGTCAGAGATTAGTCTGTCTCCCTGGTGGGAGGGGGCTGCTGGGAAGAAAAGCTTAAAAGAAATCCTGGCTGACTCTCCCAAATTGATTGCCCTGAATCCCATCTTTCCCGAATCACTGAGCCTGTATCAGTGCAGTAGTCCCTGCTCTGTGAAATATTGGTCTCCCCCAGCAGTGCCTATGACACGCAGGTTAGTGATGACCTGGCTGTAAGCTGGGGAGATTGTTTTGGGAACTTGAATGGAACCAGTGGGACAGTCTTGGCTCTGGGTCTCTAATTCCTGGCAGATAGCAGTTTCCTCCTCCCACCTGAGCCCATCCAATCCCAGGACTGCAGGTGTCTGGGCAGAAACCACTTGAGGCCCCCAGAGATACCCTCTTCAGGAAACACAGGGATCATGTCAGATAGCAGGGAGTGGCTTCATTTTGTTGAAATCCGGGAGATGTGTGTTCTGTCCAAATAGCTGAGATCTATGGCAGAACTACGAGAGATTTTGGGAGAGAGAGAGAGAGATATTTGCTGAGGACTGAACCCAAGGCCTTGCACATGCTAGGCAAACATTCTACCATTGAGCCACATCTCTAGCCCTTGGGAGAGTCTTTAGCTTGCTCATCTGGTCCCTATGAACCATCCCAAATATATCTAAAGTCCAAATTACAATATAGTCATCCCTCTGTGTCAGCATTGGTTCCAGGACACCCTAGGGATACCAAAATTCAAGGATGCCCAAAGTCCTTTATATAAAGTAGTATAGTATTTATGTATAACATATGCTTATCTTCCATATGCTTTAAATCATCTCTAGATTACTTAAAATACCTAATAAAATATAAAATTGATGTAAATAATTGTTATACTGTGTTGTTTAGGGAATAATGACAAGAAAAGTTTGTATATGTTCAGCACAAGCACAGTTTTCTTCAGAATATTTTCAATCTGCAGTTGGTTGAATCTGAGAATTTGGAACCCAAGAATATGGAGGATCAATTGTACTATGCTTGCTATATAAATACAGCTTCAGGACAAATTCCCCAATTACCAGATACACACCTTCCTACCCCCTGATACCCCATATAAAATCCACACTTTAAGGAAACAGGGGATTTGCTAGGCAAAAACAGTTTCCAGACAAATTCACTACCATCTCCCTTCTCTCTCCCATCCCACAAGATTGTCACCCTGAGGCCCCTTGGATATAAAAATGCTAAAACTAGCCAGGTTTGGTGGCACATGCCTGTAGTCTCATTACTTGGGAGGCTGAGATAGGAGGATCACAGGTTTGAGGCCAGCCTTGGCAACATAGCAAGACCCTGTTTCAAAATAAAAAATAAAAAGTGATGGGGGTGGATTTCAGAGCTAGAATGCCCCTGGGTTCAATCCCCAGTAAAACACACACACACACACACACACACACACACACACACACACACACACTGCTAAAACTAGCTGGGTGTGGTGGCTAGTTTATAGGCACATGCCTGTGTAATTCCAGTACTTGGGAGGTTAAGGAAGGAGGATTACAGGTTCAAGGCCAGCACATGGTAGCTTTGTGAGACCTTGTTGCAAAATAAAAAATAAAATAGGGCTAGGCGTGTAGCTCAGAGATAGAATGTCCCTGGCTTCAATCTCCACCACAAAAAATTTAAAAATTTAAATGCTCTAAGTGATGGATGAACAGCGAAGGCTCTGGAACCTAGGGACCATAGCCAAGCCGAGAGCTACACTGCATAGCTTTGGAGTAGAACCGGAATGGAGGTCAGAGAGAGTGACAGAAGGCACTCATGTTGGCCTTGGACCACTGTACCTGCAGCTAGCAGGTCCCTGAAGGAGGCACGCGCAGCAGAGACACATTCCACACCCAGTCTTCCTTGGCAGCCTTGGAGCCCATCCCTCTTGTGACTGAGGCTCCTCTCAATGTCTTCATAGATTCCCTTGTCACATCCATCTCGCCCAGGCTGCTCCTCTTAATAAAGTGCCCCTGCGGCCACTCTAGACAGCCCGATGTTATCCTTCACTTTCCCGCCCTTTTCCCCACACAGCCACACAGCAGTGATTCAGGCCTCCCAGGTCACAGTACAGTCTCCTGGGGGAAATGCTTCCTGAGTGCCTGAGCCAGGGCCTGATGGAAGATTTGGGTATGGGTGTATCAAATACCCCTTCCTTGACCCACCAGGGTAGCCTGAGCCCTGGATCCAGATCCATTCCCTCAGTTCTCATCCTTCCAAGGCCCGAATCTCCTTCCCTGGACCAGCTGCTGCTGCTTTCTCCCCAGCTGCATAACCTAGGTCTAATTTGCAAAGCCTTCCTCTTGGTGATTGTCAATAAATTCCCCGTCCATATCCCCCTGAAAGAGCAGAAAGCCTCAAGATCCAAAGGAATGAATCACCAATGGTAAAATTTCAGGCACAGTGACAGGCAATTGAGGAGGCACATTTGATCACATCATGTTTACCTCTGTGTAAGGCTGGCCCTGAGGATAGTCTGGCATTTTCTCTCAAATATAATGAAGACTTGGGATAATAGCAAAGAAGGCAATGGAAAATACACTAAGCTGGGAGTAGGGGACAGCTTGCTGTTCATCCCAGTTCTGGCACTAATTAGATATATGGTCCTATACTTTCCCTATATAGGCCTCAGTTTCCCCATCTGTCCAAAGAGAACACTGGATTAGGTGACTTTAAGGGTTACACACCTGTAATCCCAGTAATTGGGAGGCCAAGATAGGAGGATGGCATGTTCAAGGTCAGCCTCAGCAATTTAGGGAGACCCCGGTTCAAAATAAAAAAGACTGGAAGCCGGGCGGGGTGGCGCACGCTTGTAATCCCAGCATTCGGGAGGCTGAGACCGGAGGATCCGGGTTCGCGGCCAGCCTCAGCTACCTAGTGAGGTACTCCGCAACTTAGTGAGACTCAGTTTCAAAATAAAGAATAAAAAATAGGGCTGGGGGTATAGCTTGGAGGTAGAATGCCCCTGAGTTCAATCTCCAGTACCGCAAAAAAAAAATAAAAATAAAAATAAAAAAGACTGGGAGTATAGCTCAGAGGTAGAGTACCCCTGGGTTTCCAACAGTGCAGCCCAAGACTGACTCATACTTTGCTATTGTAGCAAAAAGAGAATTTGTTCATTGCATCCCACCCTGTCTTGCAGATGAGACCCCTCTGGTTTCCAGTTGTAGGTGTCTACCTGTGAACCCCCTATGCCCTCTGGACTGATTCCATCTGCCCCAGGATCAGGGCTGACATTCCACCATGGAAGGCCAGTACCTCCATTCACTTGTTCAAATCTTACATTTGAAAGCTGGGTGTGGTGGTACACACCCGTAATCCCAGCACTTGGGAGGCCAAGATAGGAGGATTGCACATTCAAGGCCAGCCTCAGCAATTTAGGGAGACCCTGGTTCAAAATAAAAAAGGGCTGGGAGTGTAGCTCAGAGGTAGAGCACTCCTGAGTTCAATCTAGTACTAAAAAAAAATAATTACATTCCTTCCTTGGTGATAGGTAAACAATTGCTATCCCAAGTTCATCTGAGTGTCCCCAAATGTCCTAGCACTCCCCACTCTATTTGATCCAACAATTAAAGAATTAATGCCTGGCATAGTAGGTGCCCACCAGAACACTATTCCTATTTCAGGGACTACTCCTTCTGACTGGTCAGTGGCCCTGCCATATAGGCCATACAAGGTCTAGGATTCCACTCTAGTTTAATACCCCTTCCTTTTACTGGTTTGTTTCTCTATGATTTGTCCAGTGCTTCTCTGAACTAAGGTGTGCCCAATTCCACACCTCTGAGTCAGGTAAGTCTTGGTTGTTTCACAGAATAAAGAAGAAGGCAGCTATGGCTGGGCTCAGTGACACAGGCCTGTAATCCTAGTACTTGGGAGGCTGAGACAGGATTGCAGGGTTGAGGCCAGCCTGGCTGACTTGGTGAGATCGTGCTTCAAAATAAAAAAAATAAGAAAGAAAAGGGCTGGGGATGTGGGGATGTAGCTCAGAGGTAGAACACCCCTGAACCCTGAATTCAATCCCCAGTACTGCTAAAAAAAAAAAAAAAAAAAAAAAAAAAAAAAAAAAAAAAAAAAAAAAAAAAAAAAAAAAAAGGATCGCATGAGACAGGCAGCTGGGGGGCTTGGGGAGATGCTTTATAGTTAGCAGCAGCTGCCCTGTTGACCCTCTGGCCTGCAGTTTGGATCCAATTGCCAGAGGAATAAACCAAATGTGTTGAAGTTGGAGGGAGGTACATCCCTTTCTACTATTACTCCCACAAATACACACTGGTTCCTGCCCTTAAGGGCTGTCAGACGTTCCCATTTTCTTCTAGACTCAACTGGGGTACTTGCCACTATTTTCTTTGTTTTGTTGTGTGCTACTGGGGATTAAATCCAGGGGTGTTCTACCACTGAGCTTCATCCCCAGCCCTATCTATCTATCTATCTATCTATCTATCTATCTATCTATCTATCTATCTATCATCTATCTAATCTATCATCTTTGCAGTAATAGGGGATCAAATCCAGAAGGGGTGGTTTCTACTGCTGAGGTACACCCCCAGCCATTTACATTTTTTTATTTTGAAACAGGGGCTTACTAAGTTGCTCAGGGTTTTGCTAATTTGTGGTGGCTGGCATTGAACCTGCAATTCTCCTGCCTCAGCCCCCAAGTACTGGGATTACAGGTATGCGCTGCCATGAACGGATTCTGGCGCTGTTTTCTTCTCCTTCTCTCTAACTGACACCTTTGCTTCTCCCCTTACCCAGAGCAAGCCTCTCAAACAGCGAAACCCCCTTCACTTGGCCCCTCTCCTTCCTCCCTCTGCTATTCCACATCCTACTCCCTGCCAAGTCCTAGCTGCTCCAATGGGTGCTTTGCCCCTGTGGTGCGAATGTTCTGTTCTCACTGGGCCCAGTATTAATTTTCTCTCCTTTGTGAGCTGCTTTGTTAATGTGCATGGCCCTTTCTCAATGTGTAATGCTGCTCCCGCTGCCTCTGTTACCTCCCCACCCACACCCTCCTTAACCTTGTAATAACAGGCCCTCCCTTGTGGAGAGGGGGCTGGGCCTCTGCAAAGCACTTTTCTTCTACATGATGTAGTAGTTCACTACATCCAAAAGAGCACAGGAGGAAACCAAGCGGGCGTGATGAGTGATCCCTGTGGATGGGTGAGGAAACCCCGGCTCGGCTCGGGGATGTGAGAAGGCCTGTCTGCCTGACAGCTACTGTGTAATGGCCAAGCGAGCCATGAACCACAGTTCTTTCTCAGAGACTCTACATGCTCATGCCATTCATCTTCTGCACCACCCTCTGAGGCTCTGACTGAGTCCCCAGAAAACTGTACGTGTGTACACACACGAATATGTGATTATATGAGGGGTCACAGGACCTCTATGGCAGGAGGATCGCAGGTTCCAGGCCAGCCTGGACAACTTAGTGAGACCTTGTCTCAAAATGTAAAAAGGGGAGAGGAGGAGCTAAGGGTGTAGCTCAGTGCTAGAGCCCCCTAGGTTCAATCCTCAGTACTAAAAAAACAAAAACAAAACCTTGGGCAGCCCCAGTAAGAACTGAAGGTAGAATGGATGGCAACTATGGCTTATGGAAACTACTGCTTCAGTTTCCTTCATTCTACTTCAAAAAAATCATTCTACAAGCCTTCTTCGTCCCCCCTCCTCAGCCTTGACCTGGCTTTGTAAATTAGTTGGCACTGTGTGTAGGGGTACAAAGAAAGAAACACCCCTGCTTCTCCTGTACATATGGCTGCCAACTGTCTAAGCATGGCTTTAGCATCTTCTACCTGTAAGGGTAGAGTAAGGGGCCTTGATTAAGGCATGAGGTCTGTCTGGAGGTGAAGGATAGAGACTTTCCTGTCAATCAACTAGAAAGAGATGCTGCCCAGGTAAGAGACTGAAACTCCTAGAATAATAATTATCTTAATAGCTACCATGTATTAATCACTTCTTATGTGACAGGCATTCTGGTTACATGACCTTGCTTAGTCTTCATAATCACCTTCTGATGTCAGTATTGGTATTGTTCCTATTTTACATGTTAGGAAACTGAGGCTCAAGTGCTTACTTTACCCAAAGGTTACTGAGCTAGAGGAGCCAGGGTGTTTTGTTTGGCCTACAGAGTTTTTTCATATAATTTTTATTTGATAATGTATAAAAGTCGTCAGATTTCACATAAGAATCTAGGTTTCTGCCAGCCAGGTGCAATAGCATGCACCTATAATCTCAGTATTTGGGAGGCTGAGACAGGAGGATCACAGTTTAGAAGCCGGCCTCAGCAACTTAGTGAGATCCTGTTTCAATTTTTTTTAAAAAGAGACCTGGTGTCAGGTGTGGTGGCACATACCTGTAATCCCAGTATCTGGGAGACTGAAACAGGAGGACCTCAGGTTTGAGACCAGTCTCAGCAACCTAGTGAGACCCTGTTTCAAAAAACAAAAATTAAAAAGAGCTTGGGTATAGCTTGGAAGTAGAATGCCCCTGAGTTCAATCCCCAGTACCAAGAAAAAAAAGCGGGTTGGAGGTGTCACTCAGTGGTAGACCCCTGGGTTCAATCCCCAGTACCATACATACAAAAAACATCTAGGTTTCTGTATTCCTTTGAAAAATCCTACCTAGGCCAACAATAATAAGCTGGAACTATGTAGCAGTACCCCTTTGGGATGAGGGATGGGCTCTCTGGGTTATCACAGTCCCTACCACTCCTCCCATATCCTAGTTACAGAGTGAACTGTCAGCCGTCATTTAATATTGTACTTGCACTACTGTGTTGCTGTTTTTAGTAAAAGAATAATAAAGGGGGAGATGTACAATTTCTTGGGCATTGCATCAGATCTTCCACTAGGGAGTACACTGAGTGGTGTGGATCTGGCCCCAGAGGCAGATCTGTGTTTAGGGTCCCTCCACTCCCCTCCCCATGGTGAGAGGAAAAGCTAAGTGCTCTTGTCTCGCCTTCACTTTCCTGGGTTCTGAGTATTTGAGAGAACACACTTGTAATGGATGAAGTTAGAGATGGACTCTGGCCCCTGAAGGAAGGCCAGGAATTGGGAAGAAAGAATGGGTCTCCAGAAGACTCCAATAATGGAAGATGACTGAGTTATACCTTCTAAGACTGATTGTCCAATCTAGCTTTCCAGTCCTCTGAGAAACAGGCATAGGGATAACAATACCTATTATTGTTATTAAAGAAAACCATGAACTGGTCTTGGTAGTGCAAGCCTGTAATACCAGTGCTTGGGAGGCTGTGATAGGGAGATCACAGTTTCAAGGACAGCCTCAGTTACTTAGTGAGGCCCTCCACAACTTAGTGAGACCCTGCTTCAAAATAAAGAATAAAAATAGGGCTGAGGGTGTAGCTCAGAGATCAAATGCCCCTGGGTTCAATCCCCAGTACCACACATGCACAAAAAATAAAGTAGACCACTAACACATCTACTTCATGGGGCTATCACGAGGACTAAAAGTGCATGTGTGTGTATTTAGTATGTATGTATGTATATATAATTGTATATATACATGCCTATATATTTATTTATTTATTTATTGCGGTACTGGGGGTTGAACCCAGGGGCATTCTACCTCCGAGCTACACCCCCAGCCCTATTTTTTATTCTTTATTTTGAAACCGAGTCTCACTAAGTTGCGGAGTGCCTCACTAGGTAGCTGAGGCTGGCCGCGAACCCGGATCCTCCGGTCTCAGCCTCCCGAATGCTGGGATTACAAGCGTGCGCCACCACGCCCGGCTCATACATATATATTTAAAACAGTGCCTGTCTCAGAGGAAGTGCTCAACAAATATTGGCTAATTTTATTACCTATTACTCTCCATATTGGTTTCCCTTTAACATATGGCTTCGTCTGAAAGTTTCACCCTTGCAGTCACTGTGGGACATTAAATGACCCCCATGATGGGTCAATGTTATAGTTAAAGTGAAATCTTACAAATACTTCATCTTACTGAAGGCCCTCCTTCTAAGGCCAATCATGGGGACTCTGGGGAACATTTTATTAAGGGAAATGGCATTTTTCTACTCTAAGAAGAAGGCAGTCTTGCCTTTTCTCCTGGGAACCACACCAGGCTCTTTAATACTCTCATACTTTTACATGCTGGCTGTTTCTTTACCCAGAATGCCGTCCACCTCCTTGCCTACCTGGCAACCTCCAACTTATCTTTCTGGACTCGGTTTGAGTCATCTTTTCTGGGAAACCCTTTCTGAACTTCATCTGGCTCTCTAGGTTAAGTCTACCCTGCATTTGAATGTGTATTCACTGAGGGCAGGCAAGAACTCTGTCTTTTTCATCATATACCCAGAGCCTGGCATAGGCTCAGTAAATGCTCTTTTTTGCTACTAAAGATTGACCACAGGGACATTCTACCTCTGGGCTATACCCTCAACCTTATTTTATTTTTTCCTGAAGTACTGGGGATTGAGCCCAGGACATTCTACCTCTGAGCTACACCCCCAGCCCTATTTCTTAATTTTTATTTCGAAACAGGGTCTCACAAGATTAATGAGAGTCTCACGACTTGCTGAGGCTGTTTTAAACCTGCGATCCTCATGTCTCAGCCTCAAGTACTGGAATTTCAAGTGTGCACGACCATGCCTGGCCTTTATTTTTTTTTTTATTTTGAAATAGGGTCTCGCTAAGTTGCTAAGGCTGTCCTCAAACCTGCAATCCTCCAGTCTCAGTGTCCCAAGTACTGGGATAACAGATGTGTACCACCATGCCTACATAGTAAATGCTCTTTGAATGTCCTGGGAGCAGGTGGGTGTGACCAATGGAAAGATTAAAGAGTACACCCTTGCAGTCACATTTTCAAGGGTTCTGTGGTTCCTAGGAGCCCTCCTTACTCTGCTTCCAAAGTTCTCCAACTAATTATAATTTTCTGTGCCCTCCTCAGGACACGACTGTTTTGGAGCTTTTCTCAACTTTCAGCATGTTCAGCATGTTCCTACTCCTTTAAACAACCCCTCCCTGTGCTGATAGATTCACATGCTTCCCCATCTAGAGACCAGGCATCAAAACTTAGATTTTTTTTTGTCCCAATTCCCTTGAGGCCCTGCTTTCCCTCTAGGGCTTCCTTCCCAGAAGATATACTTGAATTTCCCATACCTCTACTCAAAAAGGATTTTTAGCACTGGGATGCTAGTTGGGGAGCTATTTCTGGGCTAGTGGGGTTCCAACGCCCCTTCAGTCACACTCCACAAGCCTGGCCTCTAAATCAGGAAGTCTTTTTAATCCTCAAATTGTTTGAAGAACAGGCTAAAACAGCTGGGTAAGGTTTGTATCACTAACCCTACCACTTCTTTTACTCAGGCTAGCCATGGGATTCTCTCAGCCCTGCTCGGTGGGCTTTCCTCTCACATTATCTCTCCCAGTGTAGTCCTGGTCACTGTCTCCTATGTGAAGGCAACTTCTTTTTCCTGTTTCCCCTAGACAAATGGAGTACCTGTGCCTGGAGCAGCCTGAATGCGCTCAACAACTTGAGAGCCATTAACAGGAAAGAGCATCTTTCCAAAAAGCCAGATGATTCTGAGGCATTAATGGACACCTTTGCAATCCCGTCTCAGGAGGAGCTAATATCTCGTAAACTGGCTGGCACCAGGCCGAGAAGTTCCATGCAGCAGTCTTTCAACTCTGGAAACACATTCCCTAGGACCCAGGATGTGTCAGGTGACACCGGGGAGCAGTGAGAAGACCCAGGATGCAAGTTCCCATAGAGTGCCAATCCCAAAGCTGCGCAAGCGCAACCCCCCCCCCACCACCACACACACATTCAGAAACACAGGCGGGGCCACACATTGGCACAAAAATACCACCCACACTCTTGCTATAAGACTCACATGTGATTTGCCAACAAATTGCAAATTAACCTCCTAGTGAACAGATTAATGGTATTCATGGTAATTTACACTCCAAGTTTCATAGCAACAGACTCTGAGCATTCTGGTTGCATAAGAATTCAAGGATTTTTAAGTTCCTGGAGACATTGTAGTAATTAACCTGATAAGCCTATGCAAATTAGCCCCAATTTGACACTGTCATTTTTGAATCCAATATCCAGAGTATTGGCCCAGAAGGTTGCCCATTGCTGCTCCAGAGCCTTGGCTTGAGGTACTAAGCTAACAGATGCCAGTCTGCATTTGTCTATGCAAATAAGGTCCCAGAGCAGAACTTCAGACCTGGAAAAGGACTGGACAATTACAAATGGTCCGACAGCATGATGAGGAGGATGAAGTCTGGGCTTCCCGGAGAAATAGGTAGGGGCCCCAGGCAATCTGCACAAAACTAACAGAGCTATCTTTTAAAGTCTTTGGTTTGAGGACACAATTTCCTGACTTGTGCAGGAGTTTGGGCTTACTACCACCTGAAGGTCAGGAAGAAGCAGCCTCTTCATGGCATATTGCCACTAAAGTTTTTTTTTTCCCCCAGAAAAATCACCTTCCTAAAATAAAAGCTGAAGCTGGGGTTCCCAGTCTCTTCCCCAGAAAGGTGAGGTCTAATTGGCTCTATTGCCCATTTTGAGCAAAAATCACAGAATGTACTCAACTCCCTCATCAAATCAATCAGCCTATGAGCACAGCTTGTGTGCTCTCTGTGCAGTGGACTAGTTCCTGTCTAATAATGTGTAGCCTCAGGGGGTGGCCAATCCTCCTCCCCCACCCCCACACTGAGCTCCATCCTTGACCTCCTTCTTGTTTGATCTCTTGAACTATCAGAGCTTACTGAGCTCCCTAGCTAATCTATTCTGTGCTTTGTTCTCTGCAGAGCACAGCAACAAAGTCCAGAGAGGAGAGCATCCTTGCTCACTGGCTACCCACTGCTGCCCAGACAGTGCTCCCCAGGACCTCAGGTGGTTGCTCTTTGAGCCACAGCCCTGCAGGACAGCTTTCTTGAGTCTCCATTTGGGATGAGCAGGGAAATACTACAGAGAAACTGTTCAGGTCACCCAGATCCAATCTCCCCTTAATGGGCTACTGCCTGGAACTCAGAATTCTTTTGGGAATGCAAGGCCAGACAGGGTGATGATCAGAGCAACCTTACAGTGCTTGAAGGGCTAACACTCAGAGGTGATAAGACGCTGGCAATTCATACCAGGGCTGTGTGGTAATAACTGTCTTTATCTGTCTTCCTCAGCAACCTTTAGCTAAGTCGGGATTTCAGAAGTATTGGAAGGCTTCCCATTCAGCTGCTGGCAGACCTGTCACTCTGGTCTTCCTCCCATTCCCATCATGCTCATGCCCCTACCCACCCAGGGTCCAACTCATCCTCTTTGACTGCCAACAACACTTACTGTCTGCTGCACTGGTTCACAGAACTGCAGGCCCAGGACCCCAGGGTACTGTGAGAGGGATGCAAACCCAGACACTTGGAAACATTGCCTGGTGATGATGATGATGATGATGACGACGACTACGACAACAATGACGACAATGAAGAAGATAATGGCTCCCGATTCTTGGAGCACTTACTGCATGCTGGTCACTTTACATGAGCTCTACCTGCAGCAGTTCAATGATTTTCACAACTCAGTGACACTGGATACTTTTTTTTAGGGATTGAACCCAGGGGCATTCTACCTCTTAGCTATACCTCCAGCCCTATTTTTTTATTCTTTATTTTTGAAACAGGGTCTTACTAAGTTGCAGAGGGCCTCACTAAGTAGCTGAGGCTGTCTGCAAACCCAGATCCTCCAGTCTCAGCCTCCCAAGTACTGGGATTACAAGCATGCACCACTACACCTGGCTTGACACTGGATACTTTTGCTAGCCCCCTTTTGCAGACAAGGACACTGAGGAAAAGACTTAAGCAACTTGCTTAAGTTCATGCAGGTAATAAGTTTCAATGCTGGAACACAAATCCTAGCTGACAGACACCAGAGATGAGGATTTAAGCATTTGTCCTGAAACATCTCACAAATGTATGTGTCACTGTTTCCCAAACGTTAGGCAGATGTCATAATGATTAACAAAATCCACACTCATTTTGAAACATGACTACATTCAGATTAACTCATGGTCATTATGTGTTTCTCAATCAATGGCTAACAAGAGTGAAATTGCTGTCGAGAAGCATCTAGAATATGTCCTTGCCTTTTGCCAGATTGGGAACCAGGGGCATTTCATGCAGAGAATATCCCCATCCCATGACATCTTACTCATGATGTCCCCCATTCTCTTACCTGCTCACCTTCTAGTTTACCACCAAGGCTCCTTTGTCTCTGTAGACATAACAGGTGTAGAGTAGTGTCTAAAGCTACCTTCCTACTTAATTATTCATTACACAAATATTAAGTAAGCTTCTACAACATGCCAGATGCTATTCTAGACACTGGGGATACTGCAGTGAACAAAACACAAAAAATCCCTGTCCTCCTTGAGCTTGCATTCTAGTGAGCAGACAAAGACAGTAAACAAATGAATCGGTAAAATTGCATGCTAGTTTAGAAAACAAGTGCTTTGGAGAAAAATAAATCAAGGAAAAGGAATACAGGTTAGGGATGAGCAGTTGCAATTAATTAATTAATTAATTAATTAATTAATTTGGTACTGGGGATTGAACCCAGGGGCATTTTACCTCCAAGTTACAACCCCAGCTTTTTGTAATTTTTGTTTTGAATCAGGGTCTCACTAGGTTACTAAGAGTTGCTATGTTGCCGAGGCTGTCTTCCAACCTGCAATCCTCCTGTTTCAGGCTCCCAAGTACTAGGATTACAGGCATGCACTACCATACCCATCTAGCAGATGCAATTTCAAAAGGGTAGCCAGAGCTGGTCAGCGGAGAAGAGCTTGCCAGGCACAAGGAGTAGCATGTGCAAAGGCCCCAGGTGTGGAGTGTCCCTGGGGTAGCCAAGCATTGTGAAGAAGGTCAACATTGAGCCGGGCGTGGTGGCGCACGCTTGTAATCCCAGCATTCGGGAGGCTGAAACCGGAGGATCCGAGTTCTCGGCCAGCCTCAGCTACCTAGTGAGGCACTCCGCAACTTAGTGAGACTCGGTTTCAAAATAAAGAATAAAAAATAGGGCTGGGGGTGTAGCTCGGAGGTAGAATGCCCCTGAGTTCAATCCCCAGTACCAAAAAAAAAAAAGAAGGTCAACATTGGTGGAAGAGTTTGTGACAATGTATGTGACTGGTTATGTTTAAAGACAGATTTAGGAGCAGGCTCTTTGGGCCACCTTGCCCTCAACTCCTTGTTTGCCCTAGGTAAAATTATGAGGCTAACACACATGTCTAATGATCTTCAAGCCCCTAATCCTCCCTTTTGTGTCCTCAGGATCTCATTTGCAACCTTGGAATTTGGGGCCTCTGCAGTGCTTTCTGCCATCAAAGCCAGTCCTCCAGCCCAAGGAACCTATGGGAGATCCACAGATTGGGGTTTGCCTCCAGGTTCTGCCTCTTACTTTGTGTAAGTCACTTGCTTCTCTGAGCTTCAATTTCCTTATCTGTAAGAGATAGTAAGGCACTGTGAGGATTAAATGAGATAACACACAGTAAATGCTCAAGAAATGGTAACTACTATTATTCATTCACACCCAGGTATAAATTACAGAGAACAATCTGTGTACTTTTGGTCTGCTGAATGTTTAAAAACACATGGATATTGTTACTTAGAAAGGTCAAGAACTATTGCCACCAATAACTACCTTTTCCAGGTGGGTTTGCACGTGGCTTTAAATTGATAAGGCTCTGAACTGTGGCACTTCCAGCATCACTGAGCAAGTGAAAAAATTCAAATGAAGCTTTGGATCTCCGGATCCACTGTGAGGAGGTATTTTCACAGTCTCTTCCCCTTTCACCCTGTTGCTTCTGCTCCCATAGGGCTGTGAGAGAGGCCAGAAGCACCATTTCAAACCACAACAGGAAGTCTCTGTGGCTACTAGAGGCCTAATGGCCTAGTCATCCTCCCCATCCTGCCGAATCTTACCTCCTCTACCTACACTCTGAACAGACAATCCTGGCTGACAATAGAAAGTGGCCACTGAGAAGGTACCCGGTGACAACCTCCAAGAAACCTTGCTGAGAGCTTTATCTGTGTCCCACCCAGAGTTTGGGTCCAGAACAGTTGCATCCTGGACAAGTTTCTTACAAATCAAATTTTCACATACCAAAGTCTATTTTCCCTTTTACTTTTAACATAAGATCGGAGATGTGTGTTTCTCCTAGGGGGAAAAAATGGGGCCCTAAGACTTAATAAAAATCATGTTTATGAATGCAATGCAGCAACAACACACTTGAAAATCACAACTATGAATGGGGAAAAATGAGAATTTTCTTATAAAATATTAACAGTGCCCCCAAATGAGCTGCAAGATCTGAATACAAAATAGCTGGTGTTATTTTGATGTTTGGCACAATAGCTTAAAGGCCTAAAATAAAAACAACGACAGCTTAACTGAACAGAACACACTGGACTCAAAAGTTGCCCAGCTTCTATAAAACTGCCTTTATAATGTTCTACAGCAGGGGACCTTGGAACATTCTTTGGATGCTCGGATCCTGAGCTCTAGTACTCTGGAGAAGCTGCTGGGTTTAAGAAATGAACAGGTTGAACTGGGCTAGAGAACAGACCAAGAAGCAGAGCTTTAAAATGCCCCAGGAAATGAGTTAATTGGGCGCAAGGGGGTATGGGAAGGCTTTCTGGTAACACAGGATTCAGATTTGAAACTTCTGTAAAGTAATTCTTTGGGTAATATATAATGAATCTGTTCTCCAATTGCTAAACATTGCTTTGGCTAATGTTTTCCTATGGAGTCTCCAAACAATCAAAATGTCTGTGAAGGAATTTCTAGCTTTGGCATTTTCCCAAGGCACGTTCCAGGGAACATGAGTCCCATAAGAGACTGAATAAAGGGGTTCCATAGACACAAAAGTTTGTGAAATGCCATGCACTCTAAATCAGTGCTTCTCGATATTTAACGTGCATACAAATTACTTGAGGGTCTTGTTACCATGCCATTCTGACTGGGAAAGCCTGGGTTGAGGCTTGAGATACTGCATGTCTAACGAGTTCCCAGGCAATGCCTATAGTGCCAACCCTCAGACCACACTCTGGATGGCAAGGCTCCAAACGTCCTCCTGGAGATCCATGATTCTCATTAGTATATTAAGGTCTCTGCAAAATCCTTTAGTAAAATTTAGCTTATCCAACCCAGTATTTATCAAAGTTATTTGTACCTAGAAGCCTTTTTCTCCCCAGGGTACCTATTAATCCCTCACACTTGGGGTACCAGAGAGGCCAATTTGGAAAATGCTAGTCAAGCTAATACAACTCTACCTGGAGTGACTTCGCATCATTTGAGAAATGTACATTTTGGGTCATGGCTGTAGACCTCATCTGCAACTAGCTAATAGCTCTGCAGAGACAAAGCTGTGCTAGGATTGTGAATTATCATTGGTTTTCAAAGCTCGATGGCAGCAAAATATCATAAAACTCCATTTAGCACCCTCCCATACTTGCTACCTTCCAAAGTGCTTTACAACCTGAACGTGGCTTGAGCTGAAATGAAAGCAGAGAATAGTGAAGATACTTGGAGCAAACAGGAGCTGGCATTTTCAAAAGAGGAATGAAATGAGTTGATGAGCAAATAATACTGAAAATAGAGGGAGGTAAGGGGACTTGATTTAGTTAGGGCAAGAATAAAAGAAGAGGAAACAATAATAGATGCTAGTGGGCAGGGTGCCCTGGGGAATGTAGTGAAGAGAGAATATATACTTGAAAAGTCCTACTCTATTGATACAGAGAAGAACAATCTTATTTACTTGGCTTCTGCCTATATAGGCCTCAGCTACTGTATTTTCTCCAAGTTCTGCTTTACAAATTGTTTGGCCAGAGGGCCCTCTCTGGGGAGATTCCTTATTCTTATGAGAATGACTGTCATATGGAAAGGGTCTGGGTGGTCAGTTCATCGGGGGGAGCAGGGGCATCTGTTCCTGCCCATAGTGGCCTGCCACTCCGGCCCCATCCCAGTTAACAGATGGGTCTGAAAGTTATGCAGTGATCAGAAATCAGTGACAAATAGTACTCCCAAAAGATAAAAAGGGAGAAATGGAAACCTCTCTGCAGGCAGAACTTGTACTATAAGAGGTGATACAGCATAGGAGGTAAGGTTCTGTAGTCAGACCAAAATCACATCCTGACTCTGCTGCTACTCTCTGGCTGTGAGGTCATGGGCTAAATTAATCTGTCTAAAACTTGTTTTCCTCTCTAAAATGGGGCTAAGAATAGTAACTATCTCCTAGCAATCTGGTAAGAAATGATCTGGATAATCCTTGTATGAAGTTCAGGTCAGAACTGGATACATCATGCAAATTCAGTAACTATGGACTGCTATTAATAATATAATTTTATTATTATTAAAGATATTTTAGTGGAGTAAGTATCACAAAGAAAGGGCTTGAGAAATGATAGCTGATATGATGGCACGATGACAATGACCATGATGACAGCAATGATGTGGTTATTGATGATGAAGGAGCTATCAGCCAGGAAGCTAGTGATCCAGCATTGAAGAAAGCTCTGGGAAGGAAGTTTTGGGAGTAAAGGTACCTTCACAGTCCAATTCAAGAGTTATGCACAGGTCTATGAAAAGTTTACATCCAAACCATGTGCCTTTCCAGACAAAACCATTACACATACACATGTAAATGAAGTGTTCAAGCCTATTACACAGAAAGGGCCTGTTGGCAGGGAGAGTTTTCAGTGCATAGAAATTCTTGATTTAGGGCTTAAAGTGTTTGGTTTTTTTTAAGATAATGCCTTTTAGTTCAAGAAGAGGAGTTCAGTAATGATATTAATAAACCCCACCAGCTTGTCAGTACCAGGCATGCAGGTTTAGGTCACGGTCACCAAGCCCAGCGGCTGGAACATGACAGTGCACAATAAATACCACTGAATAAAATGTTGCGTTTTCATCGTGAAGTTTTTGTTTTGTTTTAGTGGTACTAGGGATTGAACCTAGAGACACTCTACCTCTGAACTACACTCCCAGCCCTATTTTTGTGTGTGTGGTATTGGGGATTGAACCTAGGGACATTCTATCTTCAAGCTACATCTCCAGCCCTTTTTATTTTATTTATTTATGTTTGTTTTGAAACAGGTTCTCACTAGGTTTCTGAGAGTCTCATTACATTGCCCAGGCTGGCTTCAAACCTGCAATCCTCCTGTCTCAGCCTCCCAAGTACTGGGATTAAAGGCATGCACCACCGCACCCGACTTCCCCAACCCTATTTTCTTTTTTATTTTGAAACAGGGTCTCAGAGCCAGGCATGGTAGTACGCGCTTGTAATCCCAGTACTTGGGAGGCTGAGGATCATAGTTTGCAGCCAGCCTCAGCTATTTAGTGAGACCCTCTGCAACTTAGTGAGACCCCATTTCAAAATAAAAAATAAAAAATAGGGCTGGGGGTGTGACTTGGAGGTAGAATATCCTTGGGCTCAATCTCCAGTACAAAAAAAAAGGGGTCTCAAGCTGGTACATTCTTGTAATCCCAGTACTTGGGAGGCTGAGACAGAAGGTTTGCAGGTTCGAGGCTAGCTTCAGCAACTTGAGACCCTCAGCAACTTAGTGAGCCCCTGTTTCAAAATAAAAATAAAATAGGGCTGGGGGTATAACTCAGAGGTAGAATGCTTCTGGGTTCAATCCCCAGTACCACAAAAAAAAAGGGTCTCGTTAAATTACCATGCATTGGATTCAGTATTTTTGTAGTAATGTTATTTTTATTTTTTTAGGTCATGAATCAAGGATGTTTTTCGCTGCACTTGGGAAAGTCCTGCCAGTCTGCAAATGGGCCAAATTTGAATATTAGCCATAAGGGCTAGACACCCACAAGTACACAAAGACTCCCTCGAGTGGATACACAGACAGTCACTCTCCAAATGCTTTGCCAACTTTGGGCCTCCCCTGCAGGATCTGGGCCCTGCTTTGGATGGAAATAGCAGAGAACGCGTCTGTGATGGTTCTCAGTGCCAATGGAGATACAATGACGAGGCCATTCAGGGTCTTTGTCAAAACCATGTGGATCTGGGGTGAAATTTCAATCATCTCACCAGTTGGCACCAGAATCCATCTTAGGGAGGGAACTGGAACTGTGTTTAGGAAATGATTTTCATAAGCTGCTTGCCTGGACTGCATGGGCAGACAGGAGACAGGAAAAGGGGGAGAGAGCTTAATGCTATATAGCAACACTGAATAGGACTTTGGAGTTGCAGGGGGAGTAGAGGAAAGGAATAGACAGAGGAGAAAGAGAAACCGAGGATCAGAGTGGATATCTGGAGCCTTGCTAAGAAAATGTCGAAGGGACTTCTTAGGCCCAGAATTCCTAAGTTTATTTAGTACTGAGGATCAAACTCAGGGGCATTCTACCTCTGAGCTATACCCCTAGCCCTTTTTATTTTATTTATTTATTTATTTATTTATTTATTTATTTATTTATTTATTTATTTATTTTAAATTTTTTTGCAGTACTGAGGATTGAACTCAGGGGCATTCTACCTCCGAGCTACACCCCCAGCCCTATTTTTTATTCTTTATTTTGAAACAGGGTCTCACTAAGTTTCGGGGTGCCTCACTAGGTAGCTGAGGCTGGCCGAGAACCCAGATCCTCCGGTCTCAGCCTCCCAAATGCTGGGATTACAAGCGTACGCCACTACACCGGCCCCTTTTTATTTTTAATTTGGAAATAGGGTCTTGCTAAGTTGCTGAGGCTAGCCTCGAACCTGCCATCCTCCTGTCTCAGTCTCCCAAGTACTGGGGATTACAGGTGTGTACCAACACACCCAGCTCGATTCCTAACTTTAATTCAGTTGTTTGTGCTGCCATGAGGTAGATACTTCTGTCTCCCACAAACTCTACATCCATTTCCTTGGATGAATGGTTATTTGGGTGGGATTAAGGAAGCAGGTGAATTTCTGCATTTTGGTTGACATGAAAAGGTACAATAAGTAAACCATTTAAACCCACATTTTTTTCCATGGTTCTGGGGATTGAACTCAGGGACATTCTTCCTCTGAGTTACACCCCGAGCCCTGTTTTATGGTTTGTTTTGTTTTGGTACTGGGGATTGAACCCAGGGGCATTTTATCCCTGAGGTACACTCTCAGCCCTATTTTTTAATTTATTATTTTGAAACAGGGTCTCACTAAGTTGTTGAAGTTGCTGAGGCTGGCCTTGAACCTGCCTCCTCCTGTCTCATCCTCTCAAATACTAGGATTTCAGTTCTGAGCCACCATTCCTGGCTTATTTTTTATTTTGAAACAGGATCTTGCAAAGTTGCTAAGGGCCTCGCTTAGTTGCTGAGGCCGTCCTCAAACCTATGATCCTCCTGTCTCAGCCTCCCAAATACTGTAATTACATTCGTGCACCACCGCACCCAGCAAGCCCACACTATTTAACTCTGGCTGCATATTAAAATTACTTGGGGGAGGCTCTTAAAGCCTAGAGATGGTGCTGGGGATGTAGCCCAGTGGTGGAGCACTTGCCTAGCATGTGAAAGTCCCTGGGTTCAAGCCCCAGCACCGCAATCACTCAATCAATCAAACCAACCAACCAACCAATCAATAAATAAATAAAGTAAAATTAAAATAAAACCTATGTCTCCAGGGCCTCCCCTCAGAGGTGGTGCCCGACAGCAATATGCTCTAAAAGCTCCCCAAGTGATTCTGACAAGTAGCCAATGTTTAGAACCATGATGGAACTCTTTCAGGAGAACTGGGCACTTGTAGCCTTGGGTTGGGATGAGGGACAAGGAGAATGAAAGTCCTCCATGGGAATGCAGAGTTCTAGAAACCCATGTGTTGTTTTGATTTGTGGTTTTGGAGATTGAACCCAGATCTACCTCTGAGCTATACCTCCATCCCCATTTTATTTTTTATCTTGAAACAGGGTCTCACTAAGTTGCTGATAGTCTTGCTAAGTTGCTGAGGCTGTCACAATCCTCTTGTCTCAGCCTCCCAAATACTGGGATTACAGGTGTGTGCCACCATGCTCAGAGCCCATGGGTTTTGACAGAATATTATGTCTATGTGAAGGGCAGGGGAGGCCCCATGGACAGGGATAAATGATGTCATTCGTCTCTGACTCTCTTGGTTGTCCACTTCTGCGACTCTGCCAGAGCAATTATGACTCTCAGCTCAACTAGCACATGTGCTTCACCTTGTTGCAAACATCTCTTTTCTCCCTTTCCCATCATCCCTGGATATCATTTCTCTGTGAACCTAATCTTTGACAGGTAAAAGACAGAAGATCTGATATATGAACTTTTCTCAGACAAAACAAAAACACATTTTAACAAGGACCTTTGGAGGACAGTGGCTTGGCTAAAGGCAATAATTTTTAGAGATCATGGCAAAGCAGGGAGAATATTCTGTGAACAGTAGGGACATAGGGGAGGGGGTCCTCACAGAACATCATGTGGGTAGATACTCATGAAGCTTATTACTGGAGATCCACATCTGAGAACTATCTGGAACATCAAGGCCCATTCTTATGGGGCCACTGGAGATGGCACCCAGGAAAGATCCAAGCTCCCAGGGCTCTTTTCACATCCAAGCATAGTGCCTTCCTCTCTGCTCCTCTGGGTCCCTCCAGCATTTTATGCAGCTCTGAATAAAGTAAGCTTCACAGGCCAAGCTACCAGTTAAAAGCTCACTCCATCATGGACAAGGCAGGAGTCAGCATTTTAGCAGCAGTTTAGCTGCAGCCAGAGAAGGCAAAGGCAGAGAATGGCAGATTGCAGGTGCCAATTCCCTGGTTTTTATAGGCCCAGGCCTGAGGGATGGATCATCCTGTCTCACCTCCTAAAGCTAAATGTGACAAATGAGTGCTCTTCGGTGGGGAAACTATTAAGCGAGATAGAACCAAGCAGGAAGGAACAGTTCTCTTTCCCCTCCACTCCTGCTCCCCTCCATTCCTGCCCCCTGACACTGGGGCAATGGCCTGGCTTAAGGGGAGGATAAGATTAGGCCAGACTTCAGTGGCTTCTGGAAGGGACTGGGTGGCCAGAGCTTTCATTTCCCAGGATAATTCACTCAGGGCCAGGAGCTTGAATAGAGCATTCTGGAAAATGGATCAGAATGTGACCTGTTAATTTTTTGAGTCCTTTCAGAATGTCACAGATACCTTTTTTTTTTTTTTTGCGGTACTGGGGATTGAACTCAGGGGCATTCTACCTCCGAGCTACACCCCCAGCCCTATTTTGTATTCTTTATTTTGAAACAGGGTCTCACTATGTTTTGGGGTGCCTCACTAGATAGCTGAGGCTGGCCGAGAACCCGGATCCTCCGGTCTCAGCCTCCCGAATGCTGGGATTACAAGCGTGCGCCACCATACCCGGCGATACCTTTCTTATTGAACACAGAACTAAGGTGGTTTTTCAAAAACCTGGTAGACCAGCCAGAGTGGTGACACATGCCTGTGATCCCCATACTTTGGAGGCTGAGACACAGGATGGTGAGTTTGAGGCCAGCCTCAGCAACTTAGCGAGGCACTCTTTCAAAAAATAAAAAGGGCTGGGGGTATAACTCAGAGGAAGAATGCCCTTGACATACAGTGCCATTTATAAAATCCCCAGTACCATTTATAAAACTTAGTAGGCCAATTAAACCTGGGAAGAAACCTGGATATTTTCTAACACAGTTGGAAAAATGTAAAGACCATGGCTTTACATTTACAAATTGTATCTTACCATGGCTAAAGCATTGAATTGGGGCCAGGGTCCTTCTCAGGAGCTGAAAGATGCTTGTTTAGGAACTCTCTCCTCTGCTTCAACCTCTGCCCCTCCCCCTCCACCCCATCTCCCACAAAGAAAATCCTAGTTGACAAGTTCCTGCACTGGGGCTCCTGTAAAGACCCATCCAGTCCTAAACCAGTTTCCTGAAGAACTGCCTGACCAGCAGAGGAACCCAAGATCCATGCGCAAAAAGATCACTTCCACTCAAATGCACCTTCCCAGACCTTCCCCCTTACCAAATTACTCGGTTAGCTTAGCCCATTGGTGTGACTAAACTGGAACATTCTTTAGGGTGTGTGGTTTTTTCCAAGAGAGTTCAGAAGAACCAGGAAGCAGACAATGTTGACTGAGAACAGAATCTGGGTTTTCCTCCTCTTTGTAAACCTCACATCATGGCATGACCAGATCTTTGGCCTTCCCAGTAAGCAGGTCATGTTTTTTGGGATTTGCACCCACCTCAGGCTTACTGAGCTGTGAGAGTTCCAGAGGCAGAGGGTGGGGTGAAGCCAGCTCAGGGAAATCCAGCAGCTTCTAGTCCTCCAAAACAGCTGAGACTGTTACTGGACTCTACAAAACTTGGCTGCCTGTCCAGGATACATTTGGAGTTGAACTTGGCCTTGGTCTGTATACTCCTTAAGGAATCCTGGGTTATATTTCTTTGTGTGTGTGTGTGTGTGTGTGTGTGTGTGTGTGTGTGTGTGTAGTACTAGAGATTGAACCTAGGGACTACCTCTTGTGTGTACATCTGAGCTATACCCTCAGCCCTATTTTTAATTTTGAAACAGGTTCTCACTAAGTTGGTGAGGACCTCACCAAGTCGCTGAGGCTGGCTGCAAACCTGTGAGCCTTCTGTCTCAGCTTCCCAAGGGTTATACTTCTCTGCCTGACTCTGACATCGTGGCCTTCCACACTGATCTAGGTCCTGTCTCTAAGACTCCTCAGTACCTGGGTAGCCTCCTGCCTCTCTTCCCCCCTGACTCCTTTGGCCAAGACCAAATTCAGCTCCCCTCCCACCCCTTGCCCCAGGGGAGCCAGCTGGAGCCAGTGATGACGCAGCTTGTCCTGGAGGGAGATTGATGGCAGCCCCCCCCCCCCCCCCCCCCCCCCCCCCCCCCCCCCCCCCCCCCCCCCCCCCCCCCCCCCCCCCCCCCCCCCCGCCTAGCTTTCCCCCGCCCCTTCTTCCACTGTCTGGCTCCTTTCAGCTCTGGGGTTTGGGGAGGAGGGAGGAGGGAAGAGGCAGAGAGGAGAAGGCTTGGCTGTTCCATTAACATTATTCTTTATTCAAGGGCTTTTGCTGGTCCTTACTTGAAGGGGCTCAGCAGAGGAGATGCTGGCCTTGCTTTCAGAATGGAGATGTTTAGAGAGCCTGGCCCCTCCTCACGGTCTTTCCCAGGCTGGCCCGGTGTTATTCTTGACCTGAGGCCCCTTTCTTCCCCAGCTGCACCCTGTTGGACAGTTTGCTTCAGGCCCATCTGGCAACATAATCCGCTGGCTTGGGGGGGGGGGTGGGAGCAAGCTCATCAGAAGGCTTAGACTGTGCTGGCAGGAAGGTGGGGGGGGGGGGCTTTGAGCAGGGCCAGAGAAGCTACTCTGATCCCAGAGAGCGACCTGTCCCCTCATACTGCCCACAGTTCCATGGCCCCTCCTCTGCAACCCAGGAAGGATGGGTGGGTGGGTGGTGGGGTTTTAGCATTGTGTAGACATAATGAAGATCTTCAGTTGAGAGTCCCTGGCCACTGCTGTGGTTCTTTGTTTATAGCCGTGTATATGTACTTTTGCAGTGACAAGCAGCAACCTCCATTAAGACAGGCAGACAGGGAGCAAGAGCCTGGTAGCTTGGTGGCCAGCCCCACCCCCACCCGCCCCCGCACTGGGGCCCTAGGCTGAGGATGTGTTCTGGCTGTGACAGCTCATTCCTAAGGGGCAGCTGGGAGGGCAGGGCACAGGAAACAGGGGACACAGCAGTCAGAGTCACGATTCAGACACACGGTTGGCATTATTCTACTGGGAAGGAAAACAGGCATCCAAGATGTGGTAGCTAAGCAAAACAGGTGGGAAGAGCACAAGGGCAGAAAATACAGGACTGAGTGGGCTCAGAATCTGGGAGTCACTGTGATGGTGAGTCTTAAATCCCAAGACCTACCTCACTGGACCCCCTGCACTTATGCTCCAATCTCAGTACTTGGGAGGCTGAGACAGGAGGATCATAGGTTCAAGGCCAACCTCAGCAACTTAGGAGACCCTGTTTCAAAGTAAAAAAAAAATAAGGGCTTGGGGTGTATCCCTTCCCCCTCAAAAAAAGTGGCTGGGAGATCCCCAGTGGGGAACTTAGGAGCCCAAGGATGACTCTGAGGTACTGGAACCCATGACTGATGACAGCCAGAGCTATAAGTAGCCTATACAATGTTTTTGTGCAAAGAGCTAAGAAGAAGCTACTCCTATATGTACACAGCCCAATGAGCAGCATGGCTTTGTCAGATGAAAAATGAACTCCTTCATCCAGGTAGACACAGCCCTGTACCAGGTCACATGGTTTGGGGAACAGAGAAGGGGCTGGATTTCCACTTTTTTTTTTTTGCGGTATTGGGGGTTGAACTCAGGGGCATACCTCCAAGCTATACCCCCAGCCCTATTTTTTATTCTTTATTTTGAAACAGGGTCTCACCAAGTTGTGGAGTGCTTCACTAGGTAGCTGAGGCTGGCCGTGAACCCAGATCCTCTGGTCTCAGCCTCCCAAATGCTGGGATTACAAACGTGGGCCACCACACCTGGCTTTGGATTTCCACTTTCACTTGCCCTCTTGGTCAAGTACCTCTTGTGCAGTTCCCAGCCTGCACAACTGTATGTGGCAGCCCCTAGCACAGCAAATAACTTCCCTGCTCCCCCTTATTGGGGCTCAGGGAGACTAAACTGTTGGGGCCTTGCCCACAATCAGTTTCTGAGAATGGAAAGGGCTGGATCTATAGACAGGGACAATGGAGAACCTGGCTGGGGCATCAGACCAGTGACAAGCTACACTGTGAAGCTGAGATGGAAATGCCATTTTATTTTTGAGGGAGTTATCTTCCAAAGCCTTTCTGCCCATGAACAACTTTGCAACTTTTGAATTTTACTGTGCTTCATTCTGTGGTGAAAACAATGTATGTCTTTTGCATTCCCCAGCCTGTCCCTTGGACTTCCTCCCCCCAGGCTGCCATTTAACCCATGGCCCAGTTGTGTTGGTACTCCTATATTAGCAAGCCCTTTGGGAACCCTATTCCCTTGTGCTCAGCTGTATGGTGAAAATTAGGCCATATTTCTGTAATAGTGCTCCTCAGTTTCCCTATCTATACATTGGGGGCATTTTAAGGCCCCCTTTCTGTTCCGAGGTTCTGTGACTCTAAAAAGCTCATATTACCCCTGCCGCAAAGTGTACTTCCTGGCTCTTCCTCTCCAGCAACCCAACAGAGGGAAAATGGCCCTGGAAGCTGGAGAAAGGAAAAATTTGGATCCTGGGGCAGAATTGAGTGACCCCTATGCTCAGAGTCAGAGGCAAGAGGAGTTGGGCCAGGTGCAACACAGATGGAGAGTCTCAGACAGGGTCTGGCATGGTGGTGCATGCCTGTAATTCCAGTACCTGGGAGGCTGAGACAGGAGGATCAAAGGTTCTAAGTCAGCCTCAACAACTTAGCAAGACCCTCACCAACCTAGCAAGACCCTGTTTCCAAATAAAAAATAAAACAGGATTGGGGGGTGTAGCTTGGAGGTAGGATGCCTCTGGGTTCAATCCTCCATACTGAGAAAATAAAAAGAGCCTCAGACGGGGACTGAGGGAGCTGGCCAAGCCTGTAGTGAGCCAGCGGCTACCTACTAACAAGCACTTCACTGACATTATCTTCATTGCAGAATGGCCTTTCCAGTAAGCCTCTGCTGACAAAGGAGAGGGAGGGGGAGCAGGCTGGAGAGCGAGCGAGGACCTGCTGGAGCTTGGCCTGACTCCAGAGCATAGCCACCTTGCTGTAGTAAGACAGAGAAAGAGGGGGGGGGGAGCCTTTTCCAAGACTGGGCTTCAATCAGAGCCTTTTGCAGAGGTGTTTGAGAGAAAAAGAACTCTTAGCTGGGGGACAGGGAGTTGCTTGCCAGCACAATGCATGTTATAATTTATTTTAAAAGGACTGGATTAGGACTCAGAGTCTCTAGCTGGACTAACAAGCTGGATGGCCTTGGGTAAGTCCCTTCCCCTTGCTAAGTATCGGTTTATTTATGTGCAAAATTAGGAAGGAAATGGAACTAGTGAGAAATGACATTCTGGATTGTCCTGGTCTATCCAAAATCCCACCTACATTCATTAGTTGTAACTACATGCCTCAGTCCTTGCTCACAGCCTGATTTCTCTTAGACCCAGACTCAATTGTTTTGGAACCTGGAGATTAAACATGACTTGGAAAGAGATTTAATTTTCAAGAGGCTGAAGTCCTGGAGATTCAAGAGAATCCCCAAGGATTCCTTCTAGCCAGCTCTTCTCTAGACCAGCTTGCTCCCCCATTGGGCCCCACTGCTTGCTCAAGAGTGCATATTCATATTCATTCTCTCTCTCCCTCTCTCTCTCTCTCTCTCTCTCTCTCTCTCTCTCTCTCTCTCTCTCTCTCTCTCTCTGGCTTGCTTCATTCTCTTGGTGGCATTTATCCTTTATGGTGATTAATATAGACACAAGGCAAATGCTGGCCAAGGAAAAATGCAAATTAAGTCCCTGTCCCTTTTTCTTGTGTACTGGAAGGGTCAAAGCCTTTCTGTGTGGTGGAGCACAAGCTAGGTAGGCCTAGGAAAGCAACAGGGGGGACACAGGGGCTCCCATAAATCACAGTTCATTGTGTGGTGGGGGGGTGGACATCAATAAAATGGCTCTGTTTATTGAGTTCTGAACTGACCCTTGAGCCCTGCTAGCAGTGACAGGGATGACACCTTCATATTACAGGCAAGAACATCTGGAGAGCCTGGTGCTGGGCCAGATTCCTCCCTCTCCCTTCATCAGCAAAGTCTCAGATGGCCAACAGATCACAGGAAGGTAGGGCTGGCTGACTGAGCCACAGGTCCTTCCTATCGATGTCTCCTCTTCCCAAACCTTGGGCTAGCAAACTATCATGGGTCACCTTTCTTTTTTATTTTTGTCTTTTAGTACTGGAGACTGAACCCATTCTACCTCCAAGCTATATTAATTATGTTTCTTTATTTTGAAACAGGGTCTCACAGAGTTGCAGAGGGTCTCACTAAGTTGCTGAGGCTATCCTTAAACCTGCAACCCTCCTGTCTTAGCCTTTCAAGAACTGGGATTACAGGCGTGTGTCACTATGTCGGGCCATGAATAACCTCTCAGAGACCCCTGCTGATTCCCACCTAAAGGGTGATTTCAGGTGTGCAGTTGAATGGCACCACGTTGACCTAAGTGAGATGCTGAGAGTCTCAGCACCTTCTGCTTCTCTGCAGCTCTCATTCTTGGAGGACCTCAAGCTCCACCATGGCCCATAGGAGGTGTGAGGCACAAAGTAGACAGTCTGCCTCTGAGTAACTCAGAGCCCTTGAGATGCCCTATGATCTGTGTTAAGTACCCCCATGTAATGACTTCCCTATCACTCATCCAATTTGTCTAATCAGCCATAAGAGACACCTGACTAGCCTAGCTCTGCCATCCTATCCATCAGTGGTCCAGCAATGCCCCACCACACAGTGACCCAGCCACTGCCTCCTCGATACCATTGTGCTCCAATTTTCCATGTGCTCTTGGGGCTCATGACTCATCCTTCGGCTGCTACAATAGCTACATGTCCTTTTTTCCATAAGCCTGCTTACATTAAGAGTTTCTTTTATCCCCTACATATTTTATTTATTTATTTATTTATTTATTTATTTATTTATTTATTTATTTATTTATTTATTTATATTTACTTATTTATTCATTGTGGTACTGGTGATTGATCCCAGAGGGGTTTTACCTCTGAGTTACACCCCCAGCCCTATTTTATTTTTTATTTGGAAATAGAATCTCTCTAAGTTATCCCATGCTTGCTCTGAACCTGTGATCCTCCTGTCTCAGTCTCCCAAGTATTGTGATTACAGGCCTGCACCACTGCGCCTGGTGCCCCTACATTTTATTATGAATTTCTTCAAATATACACAGCAGCTAAAGTAGCCTTAGGACCAACACAGTAATTACTTTTTATATTCATCACCTAGACTCAACATTTATTAATATTTTTACCAGTTTTGCAATACCTCTCTCTTTCATATAATTGTGGTAAAATATGCATATCATAAAATTTACCTGTCTAGCCATTTTTAACTGTACTGTTCAGTGGCATTAGGTGAAGCAATATTGCAAAATTATCACCACTATCCATATCCAGAACTTTTTCATCATCCCAGACAGAAGCTCTGGACTCATTAAGCAATAATCCCCCATCCCACAGTCCCTATTTATATTTGTTGTTTGTTTTGGTACTGGGGACTGAACCCAGGAGCATTTTCCCTCTGAACTATACCCCCAGCCCTATGTTATTTTTTAATTTTGAAATAGGGTTTCACTAGGTTGCTGAAGCTGGTCTTGAACCTGCAATCTTCCTGTCTTGGCCTCCCAAATACTGGGATTACAGGCTTGTACCACTGTACCTGGCTCCCTATTTGCATCTTTTTAATGCAAATGATATAGTATTTTAAAGTTTCAGACATCATGACACTTTAACCCCTAAATATGTCGTCACTTATCTTCTAAAAATTAGAACATTCTGCTGGACATGGTGGCGCACACTTGTAATTCCAGTACTTGGGAGGCTGAGACAGGAGGATCGCAGATTCAAAGCCAGCCACAGCAACATAGCAAGGCTCTCAGAAACCTGGTGAGACCCTGTTTCCAAATAAAGAAAGGAAATTGGGCTGGGGATGTAGCTTGGAAGTAGAAAGCCTCTGAGTTTAATCCTCAGTACCAAAACAACAACAAAAATTAGAACATTCCTATATACCCACAACACTATCCTCTCATCTATGAAGTAAACAGTTTACTCTCCAGTTGGCAGTACCTTCATTTTTGTTAACTGGGATTTTTTTATTGGTGCATTATGATCATAAATAATAGTGGGATTTGCTGTTACTTAGTTGTACATGCACACAACATAATTTGGTCAACTTAATTCCCCAGTATCCCAGTATCATCCCTTTCCCTTCCCTTCTCTCTTCCCTCCTCCCTTCCCTGTCAGGATTTTCTTAAATAAGCAAAGGGTTCTAGAACTAAAATGAAAAGAATGAGTCACATCTAGTTGTTTCATAAACTATGTAGTGCTATATAAATATGAGGCATTAATAATCTTGTTAGATGGTCTTGAAAGTTTGTTTCAGCTTGAAAATTCAATTAGTGTTTACAATTTCCCCAAGGGTTCTGCCTCTGGAGCAGCTGATGTGGCCAGAGGCCGCCCTCAACCCTAGCCAGCTCCCTTAGGCAGGGAGATGATCCCTAAGGGTAGAAGCAATGGCCTTGATTCCAGCCCAGCCTCTCTGTCCTCACAACTGATTAACAATAAACAAATGCATCAAGTAAAGCCATACAAATCCCAGCAATGACTCCACAAAAGTTAGGAAGCAGGTTCTCTAGGAGCACAAAAGGAGCCTTAAGTACCTGGCCACAGACAAGGGGGGAGTCAGCAGCACGGGGTTGGGGGATACTGCAGAAGCTCACTTGGCCATTGGTTCAGGAGTGAGAGTGAGTGACAGGTGCCAAAGAACTTAGTGGGAGTACCGAGGGGGTCTCGCTCCCACTTCCAGCCCTGCCCTTGCCTCACCTCCAAACCAGGTACTCAGCCTTTAGCTTAGCACAGAGCACAAGTCCCTCGCATGTTAGAGCTTCTTCACCCCTATATTTGTCTCTGCCTCCAGATATCTGTACACAGTCACAAATCACTTGAGTTTTCGGCTGTTTTTTTCCTCAGCCATCTTAACAATCAATTTCTGTGTGATTGCAAGGCTCGGCTTTAGTCTAGCGAAACCAGGCACTGAGTCAAACATTTTCTTTCTCTTTATTTATACTGTGTCTTGTTTCAGAAAGGATTTAAAATGAGGAGACAAACATTTAGTAAACACCCTGGACCAGATGCTCAAAACTGTGCTAGGTGTTGTGGGAAATGCAAAAGAGAACACATGGGTTTTTTCCCCCTCAGTTGAGTTTACAATCCACTTGGGGAGACAAGACTGTCTTCGGAGGCAACCAAACTGCAACTGTACCGGCCTGGGAACCAGGGATCTGGACACCTGGGCACCTGGGTCCTATTTCCAGCTCAGCAACTAGCCAGATGTGTGATCTTGGAAAAATCATGTCCCTCTCTGGGCCTCAGTTTCCTTACCAGTAAAAAAAGGGGCTGTGTATGTATACATGTATGAGCATAAAGAGAGCACAGAGAGTGGTAATACTGGTTTTTTGAAGGGATGAGAGGCGAGGGGCTTGAGAGGGAGATTAATTACTTCTTTAAACCTCTCTGTATTTTTGAGTTGCTATAATGAGCATATGTTACTTTTGTGGTTAAATAAATCTAGCATTTACAAATGTGCTTGGATGGAACTAGCTAAATTCTGGTTTAACTCTAATCGTGGTCTGTGATTATCTGTGGTTGGGGCAATACCAAGCCTTTAGAGTGAAAGAAGGGAAAGCTCACCGAGGACTTCCATGGTCAGGGAAGGGTCCCTTGAGGAGGTGAGGTTTCGGACGGATCTAGAAGAACTGGCGTGCTTTGGATTGAAAGAGACAAGGAGAGGGCATCCTTACACACACTGGAGATGAGTAATAAATTGGCAGAGGCCATAATAGGAGGTGGAGGGCAAAGATGAGAATAACTCCTTCCCAAAGCCCAGATACATCCAAGACTGGAGGCATCCTGGGCTGGGGAGAAAGCCTAAGAGCAGGAACAACTCAGTTCAGGCCCCCTCTCCGGGGGTGGGAGTGCCCCTAGGCCCACCTGGCATTTAGCAGCTGCAGAATCTGAGCGGCACAGTCTAGAGGCCCCAGCCTGGTGCTTTTGGATCATGGAGTAAGCATAGCACTTGGGTATTAGCTAATCAATCTCGTAAATTCATCTCCCTTTTACTGGGATCTGTCAGGAAGCTGATTAAATGCTGTGCAAGTGGGATTTGGCTCAGATGCTAGCCGGGAGTTTGGGGCTGAAGTTTTTCAATGTTCAGCTCATGCATAAAATTCATAGTTTATCATTACCCAGACTTGCTTCTCTAGAACTATCCAGATGGGAATATTTCTATATGACAGTCCTATCCTGGGTGAGCCGGTTGCCTGGCCTCTCCCTGAACAGTTCTCTGCAGTAGGTGCTCCCTGCCCCCAAATGGGCTCAGCTGTGCCTGCAGAATCACTGAGCCAGGATTACTGCAGGCCTGAGGCACCCTGAGAGCTTTCCCTGTTTCTTGAGGTCCCTGGAAAAGTATTTCCTGGGGCAAGGCCTGCACCCTGCACCTCCAGAATCCTTGGGCACAATCAGGGAGTAGGCTAGATGTCTTTAAGGAGAAATGCAAATGCCACTACTACCACCCTTTGACTCATTCCCTGGCTAGAATCTCTGGCTGTCCTTCTAGCTGGGTACCCTCACTCATCCCTGCTCCCTTCTATCAAACCCCAAGTTCCCCCAAGTCAACTAAGCCTAGGATCCCACCCCAGAGGCCATGTTGTCCTTTATCTCAAATCCTCGGCCAAACCAGGTGGAGTAATCCAAGCCAGTGGAGAGATGGGAAAGGGCTGGAGGAGGGGATCAAGGCAAGACCCCAAACTTCTCCAGCTTTTCCCTCTCTGCCTCCATTTCCTCTATTTACCCAAAAGAGAGAGTGGTTAGACTTTCCTCTTGCACATGTACTGATTTAGGACTGTCTAGTCCTTGTTTCTTAATCTATAAGGTCTCTTCCAGATCTAACGTGCCCCTAGCCATGATGCTACTTACAGCTTCAAGGATTGCAACAGAATTGGAAACCCTGTGCTCATTTTGATTGTCTTCCTCGGTTTCTGGGTGGCCCCCAAAGAACAATGATACCAGGCACAGCAGCTACCTGAAAGCCAGGCACTGTGCTAAGATGTCAGTCCAGAGATGTCAAAGCAAGGATCCTATCTGAACCTGCAGCCTGGCCCAGTGGTGGAGTGACAACGGCATCAGGGCTGCCACTGTTATTGAACATGACTAAGCATCAGTGAGCTATTTGCAACTAAACTGAGAACCCAGGGCTTTGAATGCTTTGGGTGGACATGGCATGTCCTCCAGGGCTAGCATTCTAGTGAGGAAATGTGGCAAACAGTAAAATTCTAGCCAGCAAAAAATCCAATTTATCTGACCCATCCATTAATCATATACATTTCTTCTCCATTCAGCTGTTTGGAGCAAGAGGCAAAGAATAGTGAAATAAGCATGCATGAGGGAATAATTCAAATAGGTAATTTGCAAGGGATGCTCTGGGTTCAGCACACATTTTCACCAATGCTTTCTCTATCTTATGTAAATAACACCACTCAATTTTATAGTTAAGGAAACTGAAGTTTGGAAAGGATAAACCACTGTCCAAAGTCACTTGCTATTATGTGACTTCACCGAAGTAGAAACCACATCCTTTGACTCCTAGATTTCAGGGTTCTGCCTATTGTACCATGTCACCTTTCTGGGAGGCGAAACATTAGGGCTGATGTTTAGAAAGCGAGGTCCTTAGTCATCAAACACAGAATGCATTTCATTCTTAGGGCCTCTTAGCAAGAAAGAGGTTTCAAACTTTAGAAAGAATTTCATAAATGAATAAAAATTAAAACCCTCAATTCATCAGAAAACTGTGTTACTGCCTGTCCATTCTCAAATATTATGGTCAACAGAGGTTTTGCTCCATGTCTAGATAACTCTCCTTCAGGCATCTGGAAACAATAGCTGAGCAGACATTTCATTGGCTCAGAGATTCTTCTCAAACCAATGATTGCTTCCCTCCTTAGATGTTGTTGAGGAAATAGCAGATCAGGCTAAGGTTGGGGCAGAGGAAAAAGGAACAGTAGGAAACAAAAACACATCCACAGCCAGAGCTGACACTTGAAAGAAGCTCAGGGAGGGAAGAGCTGAGGAGGAGGTGGCCTTCACAGGCCAAGAGAAGACCCACTGACACCAGGATACCAGGCAGAGAGTACAATCTCAATTTCTCTCTCTCTCTCTCTCTCTCTCTCTCTCTCTCTCTCTCTCTCTCTCTTTCTCTACACACACACACACACACACACACACACACACACACACTTGGTATCCTCTCCTAAATTCAGAGCTCATCCTGCTGTTGGTGGACGTGGGCCTGATAGTTCTCTAAAATAAGATTCTGGAATGCACACCCATCCTCCTCTTGGAGTCTTCCATACCAGGCCTTCATTTAGTGATTTGTTCTCCTTGGGCTGCTGAGCACAAAGTCCCCATCACCACACTTGCCAGAGCAGTTTAACCCATCACATCTTTCAACCCTTTTGCTTTTTTGCCTTTACTTTCTGTTGTTTAATCTTCTTCAACCTCTGACCCACAACAAGCACTTTTAATGTTGTTCATTAATGGCAAGGGGATGGCTCAGGGAGAAACCAGACTCCTCCTTTTAATCCCTAGCATCACCTGGCCCCCAGCGAGCTACAACCAATAAATGTGCAACCAAGTAAACACTATGTGCAAAGAGAGATTTTAGACAAGTTTCCTAAAGCCTTCTATGGATGGGATTGTTGACTACAAGTTCTTCCTATTTGATAATGCTAGCAGCCACTGTTTGAGTATTTCTCCCCATTCTGAGTTCGCTTTCTGTATCTCTCCTTCCTTTATGTCTTTCAAATTCCTCTCTTCCTTGATTTCCCCTCTACCTTCTTTTATCCTTTCTCTCTTTGTGCCTTTTCTTTTTTATTCTTCTTACTACCTCTCAAGACTATTACATTCCTCATCTAGCCTCCTCTCCAGACTGAGCCTTGTACCCTCATTTCTGGAGTCTTCTCTGTCTCTAAAACTTACCTCAAACTCCAAGGGTTTTAAGCTCTTTCTCTTCAGCATCTCTCACAGAGAAGCTTCCCTAAGCCTCAAGGCCAGGGCTAGTTGTGGCCAGCCCAGATGCCCACATCCTGATGCAAGGACCGAGGTCCCCATGGTAACAGGGAAAGAGTATAGTACCTGTATCTCCAGGAGGAAGATTGTGCTTAACATTGTGAACCAGCCCTCAAATACTCATACCTGCACCTGCTCCCATTCCATGGACTCAGGAATGGGTCCAAAAAGAATCTGACTATTTGATAGGAAAAGTATGTGTGTGCATATGTGTGTGTATGTTGGAGAAGACGGTGCTGTTACATAAATCCTGGCTCTGCCATGTGGAGGTGGAGCAGAAACTTCACTGCAAAGTCAAAATTGTGGGACCCTCAAAGGTTGCATGATCTGGACTCAAAGCCTTCTACCTTTGTATCCAACTTCTGGCACTGCCACCTGTCCGCAACTCATCCCAAAATCTTCTTAAGGGCTAATCAACTGTGGAGTAGGCTAGAGAAAGGCCAGACTTGGGACTATGACAGATTTGAGTTATGGTCACAACTCTGATACTTAGCTGTGCGTCCTGAGCAATCATTTCACCTCTCTGATCTCCAGTTTTCACTAAACAAGGAAACTGGGGTTGGGGTTAGAGTACCCTATCATCAAGGTGCCTGACACATGTAAATCTACATAAAGTCCTCAGCAAAAGAAGACACTTACACAGAGGTCTCTGATTGGCTTGGGAAGGGGGTCCTGTGCTGGGAGAGACCTGCCTCTTTGGGGCTGGGTGCCCTGATTCAGAGCTGCATATATAAGTAAGAGTGGATACCATTTATTGGTGCTTTACCTACATGAGCTCACTAATTTCCTTTAACAACCCAGGAAGCTAGAGACCATGTATATCCATTTTGCAGAGGAGAAAATGGAGGCACTAGCAAATAAAGTGACTTGCCCTAGGTCACAAAATCAGCAAGTGGCAGAGTTCTGATGGGAAGATGAAAGTAATCAAAAAGGAAAAGGAGGTGTCAGCAGGTAGTTGCTGGCCGGCTGCACTGTTTTGCCTAGGGCTGGGTGGGCTCCTCTACCCTAGGTCTTGGACTCATCAGGCCCAACTGAGGGGAGCAGAGCTCACCTCCTCGGGAACAGCCGCTTGGAGCTGACAAGGCGGCAGTGGCCTGTGGGAGGCGGCCAAGGGCTAGCTCAGCAGAAATGACAAACCCTCCTGCTTCAGCCCCTTGTGTGAAGCTAAAATTAACAACTTTCCCAACTGCAAACAAATGCAGTTGCTGAACCTGCATTCCCCTTTCCTGTTTCTGCTGCCACTGGGCTTCCTGGGTCCCATCCAGCCTCCCTCCTCTTCCCAGGCCACGCCCATAGGGTTGGGCCTTAAGCACAAGGGCAGGTGAGACCTCTGCACAACAAATTTGGGCTTGGATCCAAGGAAGGTCCTGGAATCTTCGGCAGCCCCAGATATGAGTTGAACACTTAGGTACCATCTATCTACTTTGTGGTTCTCCCCTTTGTCCTTTTGGTACCCAACATCTTTGGTTACCACTAAGTCCAGAAACTACATAATGGTGACCCTCGATTAGCCAGAGGATTCCAATTTTCCACATCACCAGAGACTTTTTAAAATGTATTTATTTACTTATTTATTTATTTTTTATTTTTATTTTTATTTTTTTGGTACTGAGGCTTGTACCCAGGGAGCATTCTACCTCTGAGCTACACCTCCAACCCTTTTTATTTTTTATTTTGAAATAGGATCTTGCTAAGTTTCAGGGCTGGTCTTAAGCCTGTGACCTTCCAGTCTCAGCCTCCTGGGTGTGTCCACTACTCCTGGTTTACTAGGGACTTTTAAAAAATATTCTAAGCTGGGCATAGAGGTGCACGCCTGTCATCCCAGTACTTGGGAGGCTGAAACAGGAGGATCACAGGTTCAAAGCCAGCCTCAGGAATTTAGTGAGACTCTCAGCAACTTAATGAGACTGTTTCCAAATAAAAATAGGTGTGAGGGTGTAGACCAGAGTTAGAAGGCCCCTGGGTTCTGTTTACAGTATAAAAAATTCTATCAGCCAGGTATGGTGGCACAAGTCTGTAACCCCAGAATTTGGGAGGCTGAGGCAGGAGGATCTCAGGTTTGAAACTAGCCTCAACACTTAGCAAGACTCTGTTTCAAAATAAAAAAAATTAAAAGGGCTGGAGAGTATAGTTTGGAGGTAGAATGTCCCTGGATTCAATCCCCAGTACCAAAAAATTTATATATACTATCCTTATTACTTATTCATCTGCTGGTAGGCTGTCTCTAACATGGACCTATATAATACCTACCTCCTGATATTTACACCTTTGTATATCTCCTCCCCCTGACCATGGGCTGGATCTAGTGACTCACTTTTAATGAGCAGAATACAACATAAGTGATAAGATATAACTTCTGAGATGCGATTATAAAAAGACTTCAGCTTCTGCCTTGGGCTGGCCTGGACTTACTTGCTGTCTCTCTTTCATCCATCATGCTGGAGGGTGCAATCTGCTATATTGTAAGTAGCCTAATAGAGAGCCTGCATGGCACAGCAAGGAACTGAAACTCTCAGTCCAAGAGCCTGAGAAGAAACAAAGCTTGCCAACAACCACATGAGTGAGTTTGAAGGCAGACCCATGAGCCCAGTTTGTTTTCATATACTGCAGCCTTACCCACAGTTTGATTGCAACCTCACCAGTGACTTTGAGCCAGAACCACTCAGCTAAGCTGCACCCAGATTCCTGATCCACAGAAACCATTAGGTGATGAATGTTTGTTGCTGTAAGTGGCTAAATTGGAGGATAATTTGTTACACAGCAATAGATAACTAATATGCCACCCCGTGTCCATTCCCTCAAAGCACTGCTCTACCCAAGTGATAATGGCTGATGACTTAATGTTCAATCTTTTTTTACTGCCAGATAAGAGCATACCTTAATTCAGTTAAAAATGCTTGAGTCTCCAGATTGCCAATAAGGAGCAGTGGGGATATTACATGCCGATGGAAGGCTGGTGAAATAGATTATTAGGACAGCGGGCCCACACTACTCTGTATATACTGGGTCCTGAGCACAGGCAATGCTCACAGCTTCTTAGAATCCTCAGCTGATTAAGCCTTGACCAAAATAATCCAAGTTCATGGCAGTATCCAGACTATACCCCCTCATACTAGTTTCCTCCATGGGTAATGATAGCTAAAGTTTACTGATTACTAAATAAGTATCAGACACTGTTCCAAGCACTTCACAACTATTAACTTACTTAATCCTTACAACACCCCATTATACAGAGTAGGAAACTGAGTCATTGAGGAGTTAAGTCAGAGAGGGTAAGTGCGGAGCTGTGATCTGAGCCCATGCTCATAAGCATGCTACTCTAGGAGAGCCTACAAATTTGGGGCAGAAGAAGGGATTTTGGATACCAAAAGGGATCAGGACCTCTCCTTTCTTTTCTTCCTTTCCTCCCTCAGGATCATACATTAGTTTTTCAATGCCTACTGGATTAAGTCCAAAGTCTTTCTCATGTCCCTTACCATAATTTGACCCTACCCTACATATCTTTCTCTAACCTCTACTACTTTATTTCTACTTGTAGATATAATAATCCTGATTCCTCTACCCATAAGCTATTTTTCTTACCTTAAAAGCCTCAATGTTTCCTGGAAACTACAAGGTGGGACTATAAAAGGGTTCTATGGTGAGATCATGTGAAGAGTTCCCGAAGACCCTTCCTGTTACAGAAGTCATTTCAGATTCCAAGGAGAAGTCTCTGAGTCCCCTTCCAAAGTGGACATGTGTGTTTCACTTTTCCTAAAGTGGGGCCAATGTTGCAAATGGTCATGACTAAAGCTCTGCCCCATGTACTCTACCCAGCCCAACTCCATGGTCTCCCAGAGGTCTTCCCTCGTTCTTTTTGCCCACCTGATTTTTCTCATCTCTGGAATCTGATGCCACTCATGGTCTGAGGCACACATCATGGACTGTCCTTGAGCCATTGAATTCTTAGCACAAATGTTATCTCTTCAGAGAAGCCTTTTCCTGACTGCTATAGCTGAAGTAGATTGCTGTTACTCTTCATCACAGCCTCCTTTTTCTTTCCTTCTTAGCAGTTATCAGTACACATAGTAATTATTATATATTTTTTTTGCGGTACTGGGGATTGAACCCAGGGGCATTCTACCTCTGAGCTATACCCCCAGCCCTATTTTTTTATTCTTTATTTTGAAACAGGGTCTCACTAGGTTGTTGAGGATCTTGCTAAATTGCCAAGGCTAGCCTCGAGCCTGCGATCCTCCTATCTCAGCCTCCCATGTATTGGGATAACAGGCATGTGCCACCATACCCGAGTTATTTGTTTACTTTTAAACATAAATTCCCATTTAAATATATGTTCCAGCTGGGTGTGGTGGTGCATACCTGTAATCCCAGCAACTCAGGAGACTGAGACTGGAGGATCACAGATTTGAGGCCAGCACATGGTAACTTAGCAAGATCCTGTTTCAAAATAAAAACTAAAATGGGATGGGGGTGTAGCTCAGTGGTAAAGTGCTCCTGATTTCAATCCCCAGTGAGAGAGAGAGAGAAAGAGAAAGAGAGAGAGAGAGAGAGAGAGAGAGAGAGAGAGAGAGAGAGAGAAATGAAAGAAAGAAAAGAAAAAAGAAATACATGATCCAGCAGGATAGATTTAGTATTGTCCTGTTCACTGTATCCCTCACACCTAGAACAGAACCTGGCACATAGGAGGTGCTCAAGGAATATTTGTTGGTTGCATGAAAAATATTTCATCAGTAAGCCACTTGTTTTTTGTTTGTTTGTTTTTGCTAGGTAGAGAATAAGTTTCCTAAGAGTAAGTCCCATGTCATAGTCTTTGGTTTTTTGTTTTTGTTTTTGTTTTTTTTTTGGTACTGGGGATTCAGAAGCCCCCTATCTCTGAGATACTCCCCTAGCCCTTTTTAGTTTTTATTTTGCTAAGTTACCTTGCACTGGCCTTGGAACCTGCAATCCTCATGTATTAGCCTCCTAAGTACTAGGTGTACAGGTATGTGCCACTGTTGCCTGGCTAGTATTCAGACTTTCATGGCATCTAGTAAACCCTGAGATCATACTTGAAGAGTAAAATAGTGAGACATTATTTTTACTTGCCTCACAATTTTACTAGTCTTGCCTCAGTATCTTTATCCATCTACCCACACTGGCCTGCCTTCCTAGGCTGATTGGGATGGTGAGAAAAGGGACAGGCTTTTTTATTACACAAAATTCTAGTGTTGAACTTTCCAAAGGGGTGATCAGGGGGAGCCTGAGGTGGGAGTGGGGTTTTGTCAGGTTTTCTGCAGTTTCTGTGTATCAAGGAGTCATTGCAGGGGAGAAGGCACAGAGAAGACAAAAGGAAAGATAGAAGCACCTTTCTTGACAGGAAAAGCTAAAGTTTATCCAAATATGTCAGACAAAAAGAAATCTTGGTCCCGGAGCAGGAAGAAACAGTTGGTATCCAAAATGCAAGGGGGTCAGGACACTCTGAGGCTGAAAATCAAGCTCTGGGAGTCTCTGAGTAGGAACATGGACTACTACTGCAGACCTCAGTGTGGGAGAATAAAAGGGAGAGGGAGACAGAGAGTGAGAGTGTGTGTGCCTGGGCTCTTCACATCTAAAAATAGAAAGAATCTAGTGAGAGAGGGGAAAAAACCCATTTCCTAACCTTAATGCAGTTAGGCCGCAGAATAAACTGCCTAGCGATGTTGAGTCACTGGTATTAGAGGCATTCAAACTGGGCTCCATCAGATCTTAGGGGGTTTATTAGTACCAGCAAGCCCTTCCAGCTGTGGGCAGTGGAGGGAGGTGGTGGGGTCAGTGTCTACACACACACACACACACACACACACACACACACACACACACACATACTTCTTGAATAAAAAGAAATGACCCTGCTTCGCCTTCTCACAGCTCATCAGTTTCATTAATGATGAAAGGGCTATCACACCACAGAGACTCTGCTCCTTCTCCCTACAGACAACTCATTCTCTGACCCTGATGTACTCCTGCAAAAAGTCCAGGTGTCCCCTAGGCCTCTCCAGTCAAGATAAAGTCAACAACTGTGCAGACATAACCTTCACACACACACACACACACACACACACACACACACACACACACACACACACAATCTCCACTCTCTCTCCCTCCCTATTTCAATAGGAATCAGCAGACTCCTTTAGCCTATGTCCCTCTGGGAACCACCACCCCTGGCCTTTCTGGATGTCAACTCCTTCTAGATTCTCTTAGGGAAAGGTGGAAGTTTTCTCGGCCTCTGGAGGTATTAACGGCACCACCTTAAGGCCCAGCCAGCAACAAGGCTCATTGCTGCCCCCAGGGGCCAGGGAAAACACAAGTGTGCCTTTTCCCTGCAGAAGAGGCCATGTTCTCCTTCCCTCCCCATTCTTTCCTTCCCTTTGGCAGCAGACACTCTAAGGCCTCCTCAGTCCCCCTGAAGGAAAGAAGAAAGATCCACAGGAAATGGATCGACTAATAGACTGAGAAATTGAAAGTGAACCCGAGGTGCAGGGAGGGAAATGGAGAAGCAGCCGGGCAGGATGGAAGTGGAAAGGCCCCAGCTGTGAGGCCAGTGACCATGGATGGCCTGTGAGGTCCACTTTGCTCTCTCCACTGTGGGCTCGGAGCAGGAGCATGAAATCAACCAGGATTGGCCAGGGAGAAAACTGAGGTGGGGGGAGATCTGGTCTCCAGTGTCTGATTCTTAACTCCATTTTGAGGCTCCCTCCTCAGACTCCCAAGGCTTTGTCCTGTCCAAGAGTCTGGTACAACCTCACCACCATGGAATCCACCTGACCCTACCCTATTTCTGCAAATCCTTGGGTGCACTGAGTCAGCTGTGTACCCGGGTGTGAGATGGTGGGTCATGACTGAAAGCTGTATTCTCCAAAGCTGTTATGTGGATGTATTTGATGGCGGATTAAAGGAGGAGATGAGGAAGATGGTGCTCTCTGGTCAAATACACATTGAGAGCCTTGGAAGCATTTAGCAGGTTTCTCTATTGCAGGACTTCTCAGAGCCTTTATTATGCACATGTGCATCTTGACACTCTAAGAGCATTCCTCAGAATCTCTGTGACCACAGAAAGATTCTGGCCACAGAATCTTTTTCTCCTTTCAGTAGAACAGCTTGCAGGGTTGATGTTTTATTTGAAGTATTCTCCCTCTGAGATAACTTTCTTGTATTTTCACAATAATCCTTAATACCTAAACCTAAAAGAGTGCTATAATGATGGGTAAGTCAGGCATCCTTACAGTTAGAGAGGGCAGTAATGGTTATGCTGGATCAACTACCAGGCCATAGGGAAGATAGCAGTATTCAGAGGACCCTGGTGGTATGGCTTTCTCATGCCACATATTATACGTGGTTATTATTTACCAACTAGCCTGCTTCTATCCTACAGGTCCCAAGTGCCTTTAATTTTTATGTTTTTGTTTTTGTTTTTGTTTTTGTTTTTGTTTTGTGTGTGTGTGTGTGTTACTGGGGATTGAACACAAAGGCATTCTACCACTGACATAGCCCCCAGTCCTTTTTATTTTTGAAACAGGGTCTTGCTAAGTTGCTGAGGCTGGCCTTGAATTTACAGTCCTCCCGTCTCAGCCTCCTAAGTACTGGGATTACAAGCATGTACCACTGTGCCTAGCCTAAGAGCCTATAATACTTAGCTTCTTATGTGTGTGTGCTGTGTGTGGGAGACCAGTATGGAAAGAACAGAAGGAAGCCTGTATCCCCAAGACATTTCTATTTCTCGTGTCAAAACTCATGTTTGATAGTTGCTTCTTCCCAAAGTATTTGACTTTTGTTAACCTGTTCTCCACTGGTACCATCAGTCCCCAAACACCATTGTGTGTGTGTGTGTGTGTGTGTGTGTGTGTGTGTGTGTGTGTGTGTGTGTTACTGGGGGTTGAACCCAGAGGCAGTCTACCTTTCAACTATACCCCAGCACCCCAGCTCTATTTTTTTTTTAAATTTTGAAACAGGATATCACTAAATTGCTGAGGCTGGCCGAGAATCTGCTGATCCTCCTGTCTTAGCCTCCCAAGGACTGGGATTACAGGTGTGCGCCACCATGCTCCTCTCTCTCTGTTTTACTGAGCTGGAGATTGCCTACATATGCTATGCAAGCACCTTACCACTGAGCTACATCCCCAGTTCAAACTCCATTCTTTTTTTTTTGGTATTGAGGATTGAACCCATGGGTGTTCTACCTCTGTGCTACATCCCCAGTGCTATTTTTTTTATTTTTTACTTTGAAACAGGGTCTCACTAAGTTGCCAAACTCCATTCTTAAAAGCTCCCTAGAACCTGGGCATGGTGATGAATGCTTGTAATCCCAGTACGTGAGAGGCTGAGACAGGAGGAGCACAGGTTCGAGGACAGCCTTGGCAACTTAAGCGAGGTTGTCAGCAACTTAGCAAGACCCTGTTTCCAAATAAAAAATAAAACAGGGCTGGGGGTGTAGCTCAGAGGTATAATGCCCCTTGGTTCAATCCTCAGTACTGGGGAAAAAAAAAAAAAAGCTCCCTGGGGCCTGTTTCCTCAAAATGAGCAAGCTGAAATGCTGTGTGCATGTATGTCATTGTCAACATGTTTTACATTATGATATGGACCAATAAAAGCCCTTTTTATGTTTTATTTTGAGACATGATCTTGTTAAGTTTCCCAGGCCGGCATGGAACTTGTGATCCTCTTGCATCAGCCTCCCAAGTCACTGGGATTATAGGTGTGTACTGCTCAATCATTTCTATACAGCATATAGAACTGAACAAATGAGGGTACTGGAGAGAACCTAAGGCTGTACTATCACCCTGTCCCTCAGCTAGCCTACTAAATGACCTAACCAGATGGGTTCCCATCAGAGACCTCCACTAGCTCCCTTCAAAAAAGCTGAGGTGCTCTGCAACCTAGTGAGCTGAGTAGAATGGGCACTGAGGTGCTCTTCTGAATAAGGTGACCTAGTCCTGGAAAGGGCCAGCTACCTGAAAAGAATGTGCTCTCATCCATTAACCGAGAGCTCTCTAAGGTGACTGTGCAGTGTCCAGTTGCAAATAAAAACGCTGCAGCTACTATACTATGACTGCATGGAGCATGCAGGAGTGCCCTGATCTGTTCTGGAAAGGACTCCTAAGAGGCAGCCTCGTGAATTGGAGTGTTACCAAAAGAAAGGGACAAATATGCTCTAAGTTCAAAGGCTGGGAACTTTTCTAGGTCGTGGGCCACTATGAAGATGCATGAACCATGAGGCCAGACACCAAAGGACCACAGCCAGTGTTGTACATCAAATTGCAGGAACTTCACCAACCTCCAGGTAAAGAAGCTATGGCACTTCATCATAAAAGGAATCATTGAGCCCAGAGCAGCGACACACACTTGGAAAGCTGAGATAGAAGGATCATAGGTTCCAGGCCAGCCTCAGCAACTTAGCAAGGCCCCACACAATTTAATGAGACCTTTTTTCAAAATAAAAACTTAAAAGGTCTGAAAGTGTAGCTTGGAGGTAGAATGCCCCTAGGTTCAGTACCCAGTACCAAAATAAATACATACATACATACATACATACATACATACATGAATAAATAAATTTTTAAAAAGGAATAATTGCGTAAAATGAAATAAAACTCAAATGACAGACACACTTGAGGAAACACACTAGGCACATTTAGAGGCTGCCAAAAGGAAGAGGGAGGAAAGAAGTTACTGAAAGACTGCTTTCAGCTCCATATCAAAACGTGTTCTCATGAGACTTGTTCAACAATGGAATGGACAACTTTAGGAGGCAGTAAATGTCCCATTGGTGACAATTACAAACCTGAGGGGAGACAGGACCAGATGGTCTCTGAGGTCCCTCATCCCTTCCAATTTCAACTCTCTTCCCACCTACGTGCATTTCTGGCTGTGTCACTGACATCCTTCCTAGTTTATAGCGAACCAGTCACAATCTTACCAATGAACAAATCCCCAAAGGCAAGAGCAGAGTCGAAGTGGCCCCAAGCTCCAGAGGGCCTGGCTCCTCTCCCACCTCATCTCACCAGCCCCTTTACCAGGGCTCCCAGGGTTTGCCTAGCGACAGCTAGTTAATCTGATAAACTAATCTGCACTAATGGGATCATGAATGCTAATGAATTAATGCGTTACCTTCCCAAGTGACATATTTGCATTTTAACAGAGGTCTTCTGGAGATAATGCCTTAACTCAAAGGAGTGATTAACGTTTAAATTTCGGCTGTTTGGCAGTCTAGCAAAGGAGATATTTTTGGAAAGGGAAGTTTTTTCCACTTTTCACCACAGACCATCTGTTAGAAGAGGAAAAAACACATCCCTGCCCTTGAGGGGCTTATAGTTTATACAGCTGGGGAATTACAATGGCTAACATTTATTGAGCCTCCACCAAAGTGTCAGCCAGCCCTGCTCCAAGCGGTAAATATTATCTTTGAATCCTTGCAACAAAACCCTCTGACATAGGTATTTTGTAGATAAAGGACTGGGCCTCAGAGAGGTTAAGTAACTCAGCACTGTATTTCATTGACTCCAAGATTTCAGCTGCCTGAGGTAACATTTTCTCAGGTTTCCCCAAGAAAGGAAAAAATACTGCCAATTAAATGACAATGCACCATGGATAGTAAGGAGCATTTCCATTTCAGAAATCTTAAAAATTGGAAACCATGAAATATAGTAATTGGAAAGGCCTACTCAAGAATACGTTCTGCCTAATGCTGTTTATAGAACTCAGATGGGAAATAATAGGGGAACACTTTGATATAATAATATAATAGCAAATGTATATTCATATTTTAAAACGAAACGATTGCACAAGTCCCCAAAAGACTGCAGACTTGAGTCTGAGGTCCATGGAAGAACATGTTGATGGAGGTCTGGAACCTCAAGGGTGAGAGAAGCAGAGACAGTATTTATACCAGAGGGGTCAGGATAAGCCATGCCTGGGGCTGAGGCTGGGAGTGACATGTGGCAAATAACTCCGGAAGTCAGTTTTTAAGGATAATATACAAGGCTGGCTTGGCTAAAGTGAGATGCTAATTAGGGGAATTGCAGGAGATACCTTGGCAAGATGAATTAGGGAAGCCAAAGTGAACTGGCAGATGGTCCTTGAAAGCCAATGTCATGGTTTGAATATGGTCAGTGTCTCCAAAGGTTCATATGTTGCTGGGTGTGGTAGAGCACTCCTGTAATCCCAGTACTTGGGAGGCTGAGCAGGTTTGAGGCCAGCCTCAGCAATTTAGTAAGATCCTCAGCAACTTAGGAAGACTCTGTTTCGGAAAAAAAAAAAAGGCTGAAGGTGTAGCTTAGAGGTAGAGTGCCCCTGGGTTTTATCCCTAATACCAAAATAAAAGTCCATATGTCCCCAGGGTGGCAATACTGCAAGGTGTTTTGGACCTTTAAGAGGTGGAGCCTTACAGAAGGTCCTTAGGTCACTGCCCTGGAAGAGGATTGTGGGAGTCTGGTTTCTTCCTGTCTCTCTCTGCTTCTTGGTTCATGATGTGAGTGGCTGGCATCTCCACACACTCCCACCATGATCCCACTACTTCTTCAGAGGCCCAAAGCAATGGAGTCACCCAATCTTGGGCTGAAACCTCCAGAATCGTGAACCGAATAAGCTTTTTCTCTTTGTAAACTAATTGCCTTAGGTATTTCATTATAGCTGACTAATATAGCTAGGATGAAAAATTTTCATTTAATACTATGGATGAAGAGAACAATTGTGGATTCTTGCCAGTTAATGCCATCATATTAGGAAAAGCTCATTCTGGCCACCAGGATGAATGGAAGCTCTCAGCCTCAAAGCCAGGGAATTCCTAAAGGAATAGAGAAGCAGCACTGCACAGGGATCATGTCATCAAAGGCAGCAGAATTCCAGGGCATCATGCATCATGAACTCTCAGCCCTCTCTTAATAATACATTTCCCTGTCTCCTGGTGCATCATCCCTTACCTTGAAAGAAAGGCACAGGGCCATGGCTACATGGGCCTTTTCCCCTCAGCCATGGGGGATGGCCTGGGTGATGTAAGCTCATCTTCCCATCTGGCTACTAACTGGTGTTTGTTAAGCCCCTGCACTGAGTGTCCATCTTTGTCTTGGAGGAAATATGAATGAACACGGCCCCAGAAAAGATTACTCCCTAGCTGCAGGGAAAGGTGAAAACACAAAGTCAATGCAATATTAGATGGTAGAATCAGGTGCTGGATTTTGATGGAAAGACCGGTTCAGATTTCAAAAAGGGGAGGGGGAGGGTTATGGCTGAAATTTTCGTCTATATTTTTCTATATTCTCAAAGTTTTCTACTATGTATAGGCATTACTTTCATAGTCAGAAAAAAACTTGTAATTTAAAATGGGGGAGCTAAAATAATCAAAAAGGCTTCACAGCAGAATATGGATCTGAGCTTGTTGCATAGAGAATATGATGCAAGTATTTGCAGAGGCAGAAAAAAGAGGCCATTGCAGGCTGGAGGAGCAGGAGAAAGATGACTGCAGAAAAGAAGAGTAAAAACTAAGTGAGGTACAGTGGGGCAGAAGAAGAGGGAGACTAGGAGCTGGGGGGTGGGTCAGAAATAAGTGAAATAGTGATTTATATTGTACTAATATATTAGTCCATTTTTGCCACCATAACAAAATATCCCAAGGCAGACTACTTTACTTTTTTTAAAAAAAGTTTTATTTAAGCCGGGCGTGGTGGTGCACGCTTGTAATCCCAGCATTCGGGAGGCTGAGACCGGAGGATCCGGGTTCGCGGCCAGCCTCAGCTACCTAGTGAGGCACTCCGCAACTTAGTGAGACTCGGTTTCAAAATAAAGAATAAAAAATTGGGCTGGGGGTATAGCTCGGAGGTAGAATGCCCCTGAGTTCAATCCCCAGTACCGCCAAAAACAAAAACAAAAAAAAAAAAAAGTTTTATTTAGCTAACAGTTCTGGAGAGTTAAGTGCACACATCTGGTGATGGCCTTCTTGCCGGCAGAGTCCCAAGGTGGCACAGTGCATCACAGGACAAGAGATAAGGAGTACATATGTGTATTTGTGTGTACGTGTGTGTGTGTGTGTGTGTGTGTGTGTTTGGACTCTTGTCTCCTCCTTTTATTTATTTATTTTTGTGGTACTGGGGATTGAACCCAAGGGAATTCTACCTGTGAGCTATACCCCAGGCCTTTTTTTTGTTTTTTAATGTTTTTGTGGTTCTGGGGATTGAACCCAGGGGCATTCTGTCTCTGAGCTATACCCCCAGCCCTGTTTTTTAACTTTTATTTTGAAATAAGGTCTTACTAAGTTGCTTAGGGTCTCACTAAATTGCCAAGGCTAGCCTCAAACCTGTGATCCTTCTTTCTCGGCCTCCCAAGTACTGGGATTACAGTATGTGCCACCATACCCGGCCCCTTAAAATTTTTTTCTGAAACAGTCTCGCTAAGTTACTGAGGCTGGTCTTGAATCTGCAATCCTCCAGTCTCAGTCTCTCAAATACTGGGATTACAGGCGTGCATCACCACACCCAGCAAAGTTTCCACCCTCTTAATACCTCACAATGGGAATTAAATTTCAATACCTTAATCCCTTGGGGGAAACACAGGAACCATATCCAAACTACAGCAAATTATATGTATACATACATACATATAGTAGTATAATATATATGTAAATTCCAGCTGTTGTGGAAGGCAGGCCCCAGATACCAGGGATAGAAGCTTCTGCTTGATACAGTAAGCAAAAGGGCGCTATTATAAGCTCTTGAGCTGGGAGTGACATGATGAAAGATGTTTTAAGGAGATTCCTCTGGCAGCGTGGTTGAAGGATCACTTAGCGGAGAGGAGAGGCGGAATGCAGAGAGACCAGTTAGGAGGCTGCTGCATCTATCCTGGCATGAGGCTGTGAGAGCTTGGGTTATGACGGTGGCAGTAGGAAGCATCAAGAAAAGGAGGACTCATGAGGCACCTGTGAGAGATGAACCGCCAAGACCGGAGAGGAGACTGGGGTGATTGGTAGATTCCAAGGCTCAGCCCTTGGGCTACTGAAAGAGTGACTGTCATTGATAGAGATAGAAATGAAGGGAAGAGGGGCAGAGGCTGGGGAACAGCATAGTGGGAAAGGTTAGGGAGGAGATTCTGAGTTTGATTTCAGCTGTGGTGAATTTAAAATGATGGTAAAACCCAAAAGAGGAAATGTCCTTAAAGGTAATAATGGAATGGAACTGGAGCTTGGGTTAAAGGCCAGGCCTGATAATTTCCAGCAATCACCTACAATTCCAAAGCAGGACAAGCTATATTTAGACTAAATGTGGAAATCTCTAAAGGTGGTGGGGGAAGACAAATATCAGACCCAATCCCCAATTCTGATTTCGGCTTTGCAGGTGACAGTCTCTAAACTGTGGTGGCAGCAGGCTGGTGGGTCTATTTCAAGATCCCCCTCCTTTTATCTGTCAGTGAGTGATTTCCCTACATATTAGAGAGATTACAGCTAGACTGTAGGTGATGAGATGAATATGGAACCACACTCACTTTATTAATCATATCTGCATTCTCTGTGATTCCACCGATGGCAGCAAAAGAGCCAGTGTGACAAATAGTGCCCTCACCAGCCCTGTGAGCAGCCTCCTTTTCTGAGCCCCAGTCCCCAAAAAACAAGATCCAGACTTCTGGCCATGTTGATACAGTATCAGAGGGAAGCCTCCTTTAAAAATCAACTGGGAGCCAGGCGCTGTGGCACACACCTATAATCCAGTACTTGGGAGGCTGAGACAGGAGGATCTCATTCAAGGCCAGCCTCAGCAACTTAGCAAGAATGTTTCAAAACAAATTTTAAAATTCTGGGGGTGCTGTTCAGTGGTAGAATGGCCCAGGGTTTGATCTCCATAATAATAATAATAATAATAATAATAATAATAATAATAATAGTAAATAAATAAAAATATATTGGGTTCCTCAGTTTCCCCTTGTGTCAACTGGCAAAGCATCTAGACCTGACTTGCTTGGGTCCAGGTGAGAAATTGGATAATAAAGAGAACAATTATTGTAAGGGACATGTATAGATCAAAGACAATACTTGGGAGAGAAATAGTGAGTGCAGATTTCCAAATTGAGATCTTGACACTTACCTGGTTGACTCCTAAGCCAGTTGTCACCAGGCCTTCTTTCTGCCTTCAACTGGCTTTTCCATGAGAAAGAGAATACATATGACAGCTACCCAAGTCAGTGAGTTACATTCCCTTTTCCTAGTCTCCCACCTGCATAAACATTTTCTACTTTGGACATCTGCCTGCTTCTCCAATGCCCTCTCCCAACTATTACGCCTGCCATAAATCAGCAACCAGAAGATTGAACAGAAATCAAAACAGAAATCTTCAGTAGGGAAATGCTGGAGGTTGCTTGTCGATAGACCATTGTGTGTGTGTGTGTGGTGTGTGTGTGTGTGTGTGTGCATGCCTGCATGTGCGTTTGCACATGTGTATTAATCTACCACTCTAGCCATCTGTTCTTGTTTCCCCAGTGGATTGGGATCAGAAGCAGAGAGGCCCATTCAACTGGGTGGTCCTGCCCCCCGAGTAGAGCTCCCTGGTGGTTAGGAGCTCACAGCCTGGGCAGACCTGTCTGCTCATTCATCATTAGAAAGCATCATGTGCTCCCACAAGAAGAGCCAGCAAGAGAGGACTGACTCCACACATAGCCCTTTCTCTGCAGTTCTCTATTTCCTCCTACTGGGAACTGTCACTTGACCAGAGCTGACATCTAGCAGGCCAAGTAGGGAGGAGAACCCTGGAGGGGGACAGAAGCAGGGAGGCCGTAGCCTCTATCCTCACCCTCCCACCTACCTGTGGACTCCTCACTTACTTCTCCATACCAGCTGGAATACCAGGGCTCCAGCTGGCATCAAAGTGCTGCGGTAGCTCATACCATAGCCAGGCACAGGTGTGACCTCCACTGGGATGATTCCCAAGTGCTCAGAGGAGCTTTCAAACTGATTCTACCAGAGAAGTTGAGAGAGGCCTCCTCATCTCATTCTCAGCCAGTCTCAGAGGCCTGTGAGAGATGACACCCAGGCAGCCCCTGCCTCCAGCCTCCCTGTAGGGGCATGCAGTGCTCAGCAGTCTGCAGAGCTGTCATCTCCACTGCATTCTGCAGCCTCATTCCTTTCTGCTCACCCTTTCCGGTTCTGAATGCCCATGTACAAATCTCCTCCACCTGGGAGGCCAACTGATTACTCCATTGCCATCTCTGTCCCAGGGAAATTCTGTCTCCCTGAAGTCCCTGAGGGGATGGGGCAAAGAATGTATAAGTTTTAAGGCTAAGAGGACAGAGGGAATGAGAGTAAAACAAGCCAGGCAAGCATACCAGCCATATGGAGTGCTGTGTGTGTGTGTATGTGTGTGTGTTTATGTGTGTTAGTGGGGATTGAACCCAGGGGCATTCTACCTCTGATCTACACCCCCAGCCCTATTTTAGTTTTTGTTTTGAAACAGAGTCTTGCTAGGTTGCCGAGAGTCTTGCTAAGTTGCTGAGACTGGCCTCAAACCTGCAAGCCTCCTGCCTCAGCCTCCCAAGTACTGGGATTACAGGAGTGCCTTTTGGATTTGACCTTCCTCTCTATGCCCACCACTACCACGCTCCAAGTCACCTCTCATTTGGATTGCTGTAGGATCTAACAAGCTGGCCTCATGTCTCTCCTTGTTCCAGACAGTTCTTCTTCCGATTGTATGGCTAACCATCCTGAAACACTGTGTGTAACTGTCCATTAGCCCCACAGGGTCTCCCAACTCTAAACCCCTTATTCTGACATCAAAGACCTTCCAGATCTAGATTCCCCAGGGTGCCTCCACATCTGCCTTCTCTTCTAGTCACACATCCTTTAGACCCTTCCTGGATCATACTCTAACGACCTGAACTGAACCTTCACCCTTTCCCTTTCTTCTCCCTTGGAAGCCTGCTCCTTTTCTAGTCAACAATCTTAATCTCACACATTATGCAAAATCGAACTCAAGTTCAACCTCTTCTGGGAAGCCTTCTCCCCCTGTTCCAGCCCACACTTTCCTTCTCTCTGAGCTCTGAACCCCTACAGTGCTTATTGTTTAGAGCAAATAATGTGGCGTCTAGCTGTTTTCCATCTTGCATTATTCTTAGTTGCTTCCTATGGATAAGTATTACTTTTTCTGTTGAATTATGAATTCCCAAAGAGTAGGGCCTTTCTTTCCCCCTTCTCACTGTTAACATGGGTATAGGGCTCAACCCAGGAGTGCTCAATAGACCCTTGTTTGCATGCCCCAATTCCCAAATGAAGGGAGGATGAGATGAACGAAGACCCTCTAAGCACCTCCTCTCTCCAAGCCCTTTCCTTTCTCACTTGAGGCAGCAGAGGAGGCTAAGCTGCTTGGAGAGGCCCAGGCAGCCAACCTGCGATCATATCCAAGCCTCCCAAACACACCCACCTCCTAAGGTTCTCCAGGCGATCAATAATGCTGCTTAAGTGATCAATCTGAGACACAATGGGCTGCAGGGGCCAGTGTTTGATTAACTGGAGAGAATAAATGTATGCTGGAAGAGACAGCAGGGAGGGAGGAGCTGCAGAGAAAGCTAGAAGAAAGATGAACTGGGGGAAGGGAGAGGGAGAGAAGGTTTTATGAATGAAGGTATGATGGGATGGAACGAAGTGTACTTCTCACCTAATCCAACTCAATAGCCTGGACAAGTTCTCATTGAGGAGACTAAATGATCTTGGGGCTTTCTCAGATCCCAGGAAATATCTGAGGGCTACTGGACAATTTTTGACCTTGGCAGAAACACCATTGCTATGGTCCACTGGGGAACCACACAGGCTCCATATTGGATGGATAAATGGATGCGGGATGGAGACTTACAGAGACCTTGAGGAAGGACATGAGTCTTGAGCTGTGCTCATTGGCTGAATATACAGAAATCCCAAGCTCAGGCATCCCTCACTCCTCCACCCAAGCCTGGTGACTCAGAAACCCATGATGATATAGGATGGTAGGCTGATCTTTATGGAGGGATATGGTATTATTGTCTATCCAAAGGTGTGGATACTATCCTTCCTCTCCAACTTCTGGGGCTGAAAATTTAGTTTGACAGTTAAAATAGAAAGAACCCCTTTCCAATTTTTCCAGGGGGCCAAACATTTAGCTATACTACTGATCAAGTTTTTTTCTCAGTAAGATAGCATTATCTGGGAAAAAAAAAAAAAGAACAGATAGCTTCTTACTGAGAGAAAGTTCCTCCTTAATCTAACCCTGATTCCTATTGCTCTCATTAAAAACCCATTCTTCACATACAATGGCATCTTTACTATCCCTGTTATGCAGGCTCAAAGCCTTGAAATCATCTTTGATTTTTCCTCCTTCCTCACCAACTCATGCAATTGGTAGGTAAATCAGGTTTCCTCTCCCACCAAATCTGTTTGCCCATCTCCTGCTTTTTCTTTCAACCTAGGTAGTGTAATAACCTCCTAATTAGTCTTTCTGCCTTCAGGATGACTCCCCCATTTTTGTAGTACTGGGGATTGAACCCAGGGGGGGTTCTACCACTGAGTTACACTCCTACTCCTATTTTATTTTGAAACAGGGTATCTCTAAATTACTGTATGCTGGCCTGGAACCTGCAATCCTCCTTTCTCAGCCTCTCAAGGACAGGGATTACAGACATGTGCCACCACACTGGCTGACTCCCTTTTAATCAATCTACCAAAGGGAGAAAAAGAAGAAAAAAGAAAACATAAATTAAATTTAATCAAAGTCAGAGCAAACTTCCATTTACAGGAAATACAGGAGACAACAGAACAAGTTAAACTACAATAAGAGGACTAACCAGAATAATAAAACGATATTCTGCAGAACACTGGCCTGATTTATCTAACAAGTCAAAGAGGGGGTTGCTGAAGGGATCTTAAAAGACAAAGCAACCAAATGTAATCTGTTGAACTTTTTTGGATCTTGAGTCAAACAAGCCAACTGTAAAAGGTTTAGAGACAACTGAGGACATTTGATTAAGGACTGGGTAATAGATAATACAAAAACATTATTGTTACTTTTGTTAGATGTATTAATAGTACTGTGGTTATGTAAAAAATGTCCTTTTTAAGTGATGAATAAAGAAGTATTAGGGATGAAATGATATGATTGATGCTTGGAATTTCTTTTCAAATACTTCAGCAAAGGATAAAAAAGGATAGATAAAGCAAATATGGCAAAATCTTGATAATTACCAAATGTGGATAATGGCATATGGGTATTATACTGTTTTCTCTACTTTTTGAGGTTGAACATTTTCACAAATAAAGAATAAAAACAAGCCAGGAGTGGTGGCACACGCTTATAATCCCAGTACCTGGGAGGCTGAGATAGGAGGATCACAGGTTCGAGGACAGCCTGGGAATTTTAGTGAGGACACCCACAATTTAGTGAGACCCTGTTTCAAAATAAAAAAAGAATAAAATAGGGCTGGGGAGTGTAGCTCAAAGGTAGAGTGCCCCTAGGTTCAATTCCCAGGTCACCCTCCCCCCCACACACAAAAGAATAAAAACAATTGTCATCCACTAGTCTACTATAACTCAGTCTACTTTCCTAACCTTAATTTACATTCCTGTCCTATTTTTCTATGACCCAGCTGCTCTATGTCCTTGCTCAAGTTATTTCTGAGTTTCATTTCTTTACCTACACATTCATTCATTTATTCATTAAAAACATTAAGTGCCTCTTCTATGCACTAGGCACCATAAATGAAAAAAATAAAGGACTGAGAACAAGGAGCCTCTTTTATCTTTAGGTTCTCCACATCAGCTAGCATAGTGCCTCACACATTATAGATGCTCAATAAATGATTATTGAATCAATGTGTATGGAAGAGGTAATAGAAGCCCTAATTCACAAGAATCCACAAATATTCAATCCAGTTCAACAAATGCTATGTGTAAAGCAGGGTGTGCTGTGGAGATTTCAAAAAGTGGAAAAACACTAGGCTTTCTTCTTCATTGAACTTATAATGTAAATAAGACAAACACATATGGTATGTTGTATCTGTATGTAGAGAGTAGATAAATTAAAGATTCATGAGATATTACTGAGCCAGGTGTGGTGGTACACACTTGTAATCCCAGTACTTGGGAGGTTGAGACAAGAGGATTGCAGGTTCACGGCCAACCTCAGCTACTTAGTGAGCCCTGGCATCTGCAGCTTAGTGAGACCCTGTTTCACAATTTAAAAAATAGGACTAGGGGTGTAGCTTGGAGGTAGAATGCCCCTGGGTTCAATCCCCAGTTCCGAAGAGAGGAGGGGGGAGAGGATTTCAGTTTAGAATGATCAGAGAAGACTTCAGGGAGGAGGTGATTTGAATGCAAAATGGAGGAGAGGTAGAGAGGAGAGGGCATTCCTGGTGAATGGAATGGCATGAATGAAATCATAGATGCAAAAAAAAAATGTAGGAAAGGCATGTTTAGGAAACCCCGAGGAAAGAAACTTGACTAGAGTTGAGGGTTCACACAACACCGTGTTTCTCAAGTATATCACAACCTCTTGGGGGAGCTTGTTAAAGTTCATATTCCTGGAGTCTAGCTCCCAGACATACCAAATCAGAAGCTCAGGAGGTGGGACTCAGGAGCTGCATTATAAACAGTTTCTTCAAGTGATTTGGAGACATTGAATTTTGAAAATCAATGATGCGGACAAAGAGTGAGAAATAAGGTTGGAAGAAATCACGGCTGGCCTACTCAAGGAAGGCCTTGAATGCCAAGCTAAGGAGGTTAAACTTTATCCCACAGGCAATCAGCTATCACCCTCCGAGGATGTTGATAAGAAGTGTTATGAATGAAGACTATTTCAGAATATTAATCTGGTGGCATATGTATTAGAGGCTGGAAAGCAAAGAGATTAGTGCAGTGTGGATACAAGGTAGTGGCATGGTGGGCAGGGTGGATGGGGATAATCAGAGGTGGTTTGGGGATTCTAGTTTGGGAGACTAGAAAGGTCAGAAGAGCAAGTCATGCTTGCAAGAGAATGAGATAAGAGTTTGTGAATGGTGAGTCTAAGATGATAGCAGAAATGTTCAGCAAGTAGCTGAAGACATAATATTGTACCTTAGAAGTAGGGTTAAGTCTGACTAGAGAAGTGGGATGTCCATTAAAGAGGTGAGAGGAGAAAGCCATGACAGCTATGTATCATTGCCAATAAAGAAAAGGGGAAGTGCTGGGAGTGGTGGCTCATACCTGTAATCCTAGTACTTGGGAGGCTGAGACAGGAGGATCACAAGTTTGAGGCCAACCTCAGAAAAGTAGCAAGAGCCTGTTTCAAAATAAATAAAATAAAAAGATCTGAGGGGGTAGTTTAGTGGTAGAACACCCCTGGGTTCAATCCCGAGTACCACAAAAACAAAAAAGAAAAAAAAGAATAGGGAAGAAAGTGGAGCTGGAGAACATGCAGATTTGAGGGGTAGGAGGAGGATCTAGCAAGAAAGAGAAAAAAGGAGGGAGTCACTTGGGTGGAAGGAGACCCAGAAAATACGACCAGGCAGAAAGCTCTTTCAAAAGCCAGGGATGACTTGTGTGGCCAATGCCAAAGCAATGCTGAGCTCAGAGGGAAGTCATTAGATATGGCCTTCATACCCAGAAACTTGCCGATGTGCACACACCTGCTCATTTTCATGTTCATTAATACAAACAAGCAGGCTCCTGTTCACAGGTAGCCTCCCTCCTCCCTTCTTCTGTCCCTCTCTCCATGCCATACACATACTTCAATTTCCAGACTCATTTTCTGACTACCAGGGAGTAGGTACTGGTGTGCCACTGGGCTGTTATGTTCCACTGAAAGGTTGATGTCCTTGGTTTCCAAAAAGAGCGCTGCCTGCCATGGGTAGGGAATAATACATAACCTCAAGATCACTACCCATTCCTTAGCAGCTCAGCTGAGGGGGGTCCAAAAAGGAGAAAGGATGCTGTGTTTCTTCTCTGCTTGCTCTCTGCCCTACCCTTTTGCCCTCGGCCCTCAGATTTCTCGGCAAACTGCAAAGTCCAGCTCATTTTGAGGGCACTTCATTTTGGCTGCAGGAAATACAAGAGAATGTTTTGCTCTTTGAATTTATGGTGAAGAGAAAAACAGAAGTCCTTGAAAGAAGAGCCAGATCAGAGTTTTCTGCCGAGAATGCTAATGCTTTAAGACTAGTCCCCCAGCTGAAACTGACTTGGGTGTGGCTTCCTCCCAGGCACCTGTCAGAGCTCACAGTCTTCACCCGGAATCAATAGGTACTGCACTAGGCCCCCTGAAAATAACTGCTAGAGCCTATGTTAAGGCATGAACCCCCAGGCTTCACATCCCACCGTCTGCCCCAGGTTTATGTATGGGGGGGTTGTGTCGTGTGTATGGTTAGGGTGTGTGTGTGTGTGTGTGTGTGTGTGTGTGTGTGTGTGTGTGTGTGTGTGAATGGCTTTGGCTAGCCTGGAGTTTCCAAAAGATCAGAGATCCTTCCTCCATTGCACAGACAAGGCACCCAGAGAGGGTCATACCATTACTCTGGTGCCTCACCTCTACCCCCACCCACAGCGCCTTGCCCAGACTGTGGTTGTTGTCAGTAATCCCAGGGTTTTCTTGTGGCATTTTTTCAGCCCACTGCTATCTTCAAAGGATATTGCTGGTGGCAAAATCCCCCAGTTGAGCCACTTGCCTCAGTTCCCAAGATCCCTGGGCTGCACCATCTACCAGAGGGAGAGAAAGGTCCCCTGCCTAATTCAAAATGGGGCTCACAACCTCCTGGGAGTCCCCAGATCTCTCCTTCATGGAAACGGAGGTTCCGTCACATTGTCCAAAGCCACTAGCTTGTGCTTATAGGGGCACTTGCTGGCTTTGGGCCACAGCCTGGCCATTCTGTAGGATGGCTCAAATCTGGAAGATGCTGGGAACTAAGAGCCTGGGATGCCCACCCCCTACTCAGGCTGGCCTCATCTCTCTGATGACCTCCAGCTTACATTTGCAAGGCAATTGTGGTGGTGGGTGTTGGTGAGAGAGAGGGGAGGGTATATCCACAGGCAGCAACCAGTGTTTCTCACCTTCTTAGATCACGTATGTCCCCTCCCTTCTCAGAATTCTGCAGTGGCTCCCAATTGCCTCTTGAATCAATTTAAACCTCCTCTCTGTGGGCCTCAGAGTCCTACATAATTACATCCCACCCTCCTGCATCCCCACTCCCACACACACATAGCGCTAGATGAAGACTGCAGATAGACAGCACTGTCCACAAATGCTCCTGGCCTGGGCCCAGCCACAGGTGCCTGAGAGCTCCACCAACCATTCCTCTGTCTCCTTTAAAATTGGTAATTGTTACCTGTAAGGTATAGGCAGTAAACCCCTATGAGCTATTAACACCTTGGCCTGGCAGGGATTCTGCCCACAAATTTGAATGAGCCAGGAGCAAAGCCCCGCCTGAAGGGCCTAAGAGGGCTGGGGGGAAGGGCTCAGAGGAGCCAAGCAGCCAAGCAGCAGAGCAAGCAGCCAACAGGAGGGGCCAGTGCAGGAGCAGGGAAAGGGGCTCTGACCTCGAAGCTGTCTCTGTCACGATTTTACCCAGGGCTACAGCCTGACTGGGCGTCTCAGCTCACATCAGTCAACCCCACTAATTCCTCCGCACCCCCCCCTCACCCCCAACCTTGCTTTCCTCTCTACACACATTATGTCTTATTTCACTTTAGGGGTACCCTCAGGCCAAGCTGACGAGGTGGAACCGGTCTTTCACAGTAAAAACATAAGGTATAAAATTGGGTAGATGCCACATATTTGCTTGGGCACAGCCAAGTCTTGTTGAGGTCTCCCCAGGAGAAAACCAAGAGCCCTTTGCTCAGTGGATATAGCAAAGGCTTCCTAGGAAAGCTCTCTGGGATCCCAGGAAACTGGGAACCGGTTCCCTGGTTTCTCCTGCAGAGAGCCTGGCAGGCAGGGAAGGGGAGGGAGAGGCAGATTCTCCCAGCCAAGGGCTCCTGTGGTAGCTAAACTGTCACACTACCCAGGACCCTCTAGGCCAAGGTGCCCTCACTGTTTACTCCAGTCTCCAGCTGGGAAAACTCACTTAGCTCTTCACTCTGAGTCAGCATAGAGTCCCCCACCCTCCACTTCGAGAAGGGCGCCCCCAAGGGAGACTTGCTCTTATAGCAGTTTCTCCAACCGGCAGCAGTCCAGAGACCGCCCCGCCCTCCCAAAGAACTGCAGGACGCTGAGACCACCCGGTGGATTCCGGGGGTCTGCAGCTGGGCCAAGATGCCAAGGGGAGGGGGCAGGTCTGGCGCAATTCAGGGTTCACTGTGATCAAGTTCTCTTTAGTGGCAGCTGCAAGGGTGGGGATATCACCTGCTTCCGGGGGAAGGTGTTAAGCATTTGCCCCTGCAGAGGTTTTGGGGTGTATGTGCATGTGTGCATTTGTTTGCGCACCAGCGAAAGAAACCAAACTGCTTCATGTGTGGAGGGTGACACGACTTCAAGAGTTGGTCATGCTTTTTCCCAGGATGGAGTTTTAAGGGCCCTGGTTGGAGGTGTCCACAGTAGCTAGAGTGGCTGCACTGGAGGGGGGGCAGCAGGTACTGGATCTGCAGTAATGTGCGGTTGTTTGTAGTTTCTCAGGGACACTGAGAAAACACACACGCACTCACATACACACTCTCCAAGCTCCGAAGCACCAGGCTGGGGAGAAGAGTGTGCATGTGTGTGGATGTGGACATGTTTTAGCAGGACTGGAGGGGCTGCGTGTAGCTGTGTATGTGTTTGGGTGGCAGCTTGGTGGGAGGGGGCAAGTGTAGCTTCGTGTATGTGTGTTTCGTCTTCGGATGGGGGTGACTATGTGCTTGAGCGCCGGGAATGTGGTGCGGCTGTGTGTGCGTGTGTGTGTGCGCGTCCGTGTCCGCTCGTGAACATGGCCCCGGGAACCACGCACATGCTTCAGACAGCTGTTTCTGGCAGCCCCGGGGCCAGGGCTTCACAGGACACCCGGGCTAAGTGGCCACCTCCCAGAATCCAGGCCCCGCATCTCTCCAGCTCTCCCAACTGTGCCCACAGCCCTGGCGCGCACACAAAAGGCTCCATAATGAACGCGCTGCACTCCCCTGCGCTCGGCTTCTCACCCTGCACCCCGGCGGCCACAGCGAGCCCGGCAACCCAGCGACTCGCCCTGGCAGTGGGCACGCCGCTGTCCACTCCCCACGCCCGCCCAAACTCCAGGCGGCCCGACGCTCGGCGCCCACCCGGTCTCGGGCTCCTAGGAGCGCCCAAGCGCCAGTGGTCCCCGAGCCGGCCCCGGCGACACGCTCCAGCCGCGACCCACCCCTGGCCGGGCTGAGACTGCGGGCGCGCCCCCCTGAAGGCAGCGCGCTTCTTACCTTCCTCCTCCTCTTCGTCGTCCTCCTCCTCAGCCTCAGCGGCGCGGTAGCGGCGGCGCAGAGGCGGCGGCGACCGTGGCGGGACTAGGGAGCCGGTGCCCCCGAGCCCGGCACGGGCGTGGGGCTCAGTGGCGCCGGGCGGCGGGCCGGGCAGAGGTTGGCAGGGTGGCAGCAGCTGGCCCGGGACGCGGGGAGCTGGCGAGCAGGCGGCGGGCTGCGGGCAGGCTGGCAGCGGCGCGCGCGGGCTCCTCGGGCGGGCTCCATGGCTGCGCCGCGGGCGGCACCATCGCCGTGGCTCGCTCGTCGCTCTCTCGCTCCAGGAGTGCGGCAGGCTGCGAGGTGACGGATGGCGGCGAGGCGGCCGGACGGCCGAGGAGGGGAGGGGAGAAGGGGCGGGGAGGGGAGGGAGGGGAGGGGGAGGAAAGAGGGGAGCGCAGAACGAGGGGCCTCTCAGGCGCCTCCCGACCCTCGAGTGCTGGCGTCGGTTCCCCCGAATGGGAAAGCGGCTTAAAGGCGCAGTTCCCGGCTAGGGTCACAACTAAAAATAAACACAAAATTGACAACTGGGGAAAGAATCTCCCAAGACAGGACCCAGCAACCCAGCAACCCAGCAACCCAGCAACCCAGCCACCCAGCCCGGCGCTGCCTCACTTCTTAAACCTGACCGTTCCGGCTAGGCTTTGCCGGGAACTGCTGGCAGCCAAGAGGGCAAGCCAATTTCCAAAGTGCACCCGGGAAGGGGGGTTGGGAGAACTGCGGAGAAGAAGGGGCTGCGGGAAAGCTAGCCTTGAGGACTCCATTCCCTGGCCCCTGACCTTGCCTTTAGCACCCTTTTTTGCCGGCCTTCTGCTGGGGATGCCCTCCCTGCAGCTCCCTTCTCCGTCGCCACAGCCAACATCCACACGCAGAGTTTAAGCACTGGCTCTTGCTCTCAGCGCCTCTCCCCAGCAGTGGAGCTTACGCAGCTTGGAGCTCAGGCCCAGCTCGGGAGCCCACCTCAGTGAGAGCACAATCTTCCAGCTGGCAGAGGTCTGCTTGGAGCATGTAGTTGGTTTGGTGAGAAGGGAAGGAGGTTAAGGTGTATGTGCCTGTGTGTTCACCATCAGATAGAGGGAGGGTCATGCTCCCCCCCCAGGAGAGAGCTAGGCACACAGCACAGTGCCTGATGAATGATCTCAGGACATTTTTAAGCGACATGCTGTGAATACTAAGCATGTAGCAGCTGAGATTCAAGAGAGGCTCCTGGTCTCCCATCTGGCTCCAAACCCCCTTGGAGGAGTTTTGAGGACCAAGAAAAAGGCCACTTCTACTCCCCATCAAAGGGCAGCCTCAGTGGGGACCCAGAGAGACTAGGGAACTGGACTGTGGGTCTGAGAGGGCAAGTTGAGGCCAGAGAAGACAAAAGCAGTGGAGTTGAAAAACCTCTGGTGATGCCAAATACACAGTGAATATCTGACTGTCAGAGACACCTTGGAGGGATAACCAATATCTGCCCATTTGGGCCTCTAGAGTTCTAAAGTGAAGAGTTGAGCTCTCCTCTATCCTGAAGGGCAGCTATTTGCAAAAAAGGATCCATTCCAGTTGGAATCCTTTCCCCACCTCCAGTTCTATGGAAGCACAGAAGAGGCTGGAGGACTGCTGAGGGGCAACTGTGGGGCAAGAAAATGTTCTCATGGTATGTGAGATTTCCAGGAGATGGGGCAGATATCCAGGCCCAGGGCTTTGTGGCTCCCCACAGCTGGGATCAGCAGTGGAGTCGCTGACTAGCAGATTTGGTCATCTGTTCACCGAAGACACTTTTTACTTCCTTCCTCGAACTCCCTACCTTGAAAAAAAGGATGGAAATTCCCTGTATATGGAAGCAGGCAGCCCAGACTGGGAGCACAAACTGATCAAATTATCAAAATTGGACAATAAGTGAAAGTGAGACACACAGGAAGAAAAACATGCAGCATTCCCAGCAAAGATAGACCCACGTACAAAACAATGCTCTGAGGAACACAATGCACACAGGAGACATGCACAGAGTCAATGTGAGGCTACAGACACACTGAACTACACACACACACACACACACACACACGCACACACACACACACACACAGAATCTAGCCAGAGAAGTGATTCAGACCTGATTTCTAATCCTTCCAAAGGAGAGAGGTGAAGAGAAGCAGGATGAAGTTGGCTTCCCATCTGCAGGGACTGGGAAGAAAGCTGGGAACCAGCTGTTCAGTATGAATAATATTTGCAACCAGACAGTCCTTGCTCCTTTCCTTGGGGGTAGTGTCTCAGGGGATGGGATCCCCTCGAGAGGCCTGATTTTCATCCAGTTTATTCTTTTTTTGTTGTTGTTGTTAACAACACAAATACCAACAAGTTGGTTTGTATCAGTTCTGACAATAAAACTCATGGGTTAATAACTAACCCAAATTCTTTGTGCAGTTCTGAATAGCCCTCTTCTGCTGCTTGCTGTGCTCACTCAAAGTATATGCCCGGCTCTAGTCAATCTACTGTGTGATAAACAAAAGTGAAGATTGGGAGGTGAAGGGGGAGAGAGTATTGGGATGGACTGTATCACTGGGCAGATGCATGTGTACGAGTTCCTGAGTGACCAGTGACACTGATTTAACATAATGAATAAGTGCATGATTTTTGGAACCTGCTTCATAGTAGGAATGTGACCTTAGGTAAGTGGTTCAACCTCTCTGAGCATTACCTGTAGGCGAAGATGATGGTATAACCCACCTCATAGAGTTATTGTGAGTGTTTCAATGAGACTGAATGCAAAAGACCTCAGTAAATGGTAAATGGTAGCTGTCACTCTTTTCTCATGGTGGCACACACCTATAATCCCAGTACTTGGGAGGCTGAGACAGGAGGATTGCAAGTTCTAGGACAGCCTCAGCAAATAGTAAGATTCTCATCAACTTAGTGAGACTCTGTTTCAAAAATAAAAATGAAATAAGGCTAGGGATGTGGCTCAGAGGTAGAATGCCCCTGAATTCAATCCCCAGTACACCTCCCCCATCCCACAAATCTGCCTCCCAGTCATCTACTAAAAGACACTCCATTTTGTTGTTTTTCTGCCTAATTCCTGCATAAAGTGATGTTGGCATTGTTTGCACTGTTTCTCACTCTTGGTCAAAGAGACCTCTTAAGCCTGCTTTTGCCCACTGACCAGCTTTACTTCCAGGGGGAAGAATCCCCCCCTTAGAGAATCATGTAGGTGGGGTGTCTTTGGTTCTGCTGTTTGACAAACTGCATACTCCTTATGCCAAACAGAAATGAAGGAGGAAGGAGAGCAGGAGGCAGGGTGCAGACAGTGTGTGGTGAAGGTTATTCGACATTTTTACCCTACACCAAATGCAGCAAAATAAACAATGGCATGTACAACTGGAATTTTTAGCTGGGTGCAGTAGTGCATACCTATAATCTTAGTACTTGGGAAGCTGAGACAAGAGGATTGCTGGTTTGAGGCCAGCACGAGGAATTATAGTTTACCAAGACCCCATTTCAAAATAAAAAATTAAAAAGGGCTGGGGGTATAGCTTAGAGGTAGAATGCCCTGTGGTTCAATCCCCAGTACCACTAAATAAATAAATAAAACTGGGATCCTTGATCCAGTCGCACTAAAATTTAGTGAGGAGGGGCAAGAGATGGATCTCTTCAATTTGCTTGACAATTGGATGACAAATGAACAGGATCCTGCCAGAAGTCTATTTCCTATTGAAATTGATACATTGAGACGAAACTAATGAGTGGCATTATTTTTCCCCCTGCACACTGACAGTGGAAGGAGGCAGTACAACTTCACTGGTACCTTGGTCTGTAATCACACTTAACAACCAAGCAAACAACTCACCATTAGCTGAGAATCCGGGAATAGATAGATGGACAGTTTCTTGACCTCTGGTAATAATAGTAATACTGACTACCATTTATCCACCTACCACTCACTTGGAGCTCAGCACTCTGATAAGGTTCTTAGAAAAGGGAGGATGATTCTTCATCTCAGGGGATGCGATCAGCTCCACTCTCCTAAGAGTACCCCCTACCAGCCCTGCATTCTCATTTCATGACCACAACACCCCTCTTATCAGGAGACCTTATTAAACAATTTCACAGAGGAAGAAGCTAACACTCATGTAGCAATAAATGGTGAAATCTGAATTCTAACCACATGGTTACAATTAAGAGTAATATTAATAATTATTGTTAACTTTTATTGAGCATTTGTTATGGGCCAGACACTATATTAGCATTTTACATGCATTACACATTTAATCCTCACAATAAACCCAAGACAGTAGGTACTATGATTATTTTTATTTTATTGTTATATTATTAGTATATTTTTAATACTAGGGATTGAACCCGGGGGCATTCTACCTCCAGGCTACATCCCCAACCCTTTATTTTCTTTTTTTGAGTTTTGAAATAGGGTCTTGCTAAGCTGCTGAGAGTCTTGCTAACTTGCTAAGGCTGGCCTCAATGGAACCTGTGATCCTCTGTCTCAGCCTTCAAAGTACTGGGATTATATGTGTGCACTGCTGCATCCAGCTGATTATACTTAGTTTAATGGAAACTTAAGGTTCAGAGAGGCTAAATAATTTCTACAAGGCCACATAGCTGGTAGGACCTAGTTCAGGATTTGAACCCATGCCTGGTTGACTACAGAGTGATAATGTCTCCAAAAATGTGGTAACTTCAAGCTTTTAGCCCAGATTGCATGGCAGAGACAAGCTGCTGGCCTTTTCCACCGAGACATTATTGCTAAGCTGCCAGCTTCTGCTGGGGCTGCCCACCCACCCATTAGTGCACAGGAAAAGATAAATTGGCAAAAAGCAAAGTGTCAGCAGTGCCGGGAATAGGAAGTGCGTTTGCTGGAGGCAGCAAGGGATCCTTAGATTGGCTAGGCAGGCCTAGGGTTGGTAGTAAGGAGAATGATGTAACCAGAAAAATGAAGGAGGAATCTCACATTATTACTTTTCAGCCTTGACCCTTTATTTCCCATTTTGCATTTCAGCAAGACATTCACCCACGCTAAGGCATCTGGGGCCAACCAGGGCCCTGGTTCTGGAGACAGGGTGAATAGAGAAAGAGGGAGAGGAACCTTCTGATCTAGGGAGACTGGAGGTAGCAGGGAAGCTGGGTGACTGAGAGAATACTAGAGAGCAACTGAGAAGGGAAGGGCCATTTCAAAAGATTTGTCCCTAGGCAGAGAGAGGACAAAGGCTGGGTGATTATGCTAAGTGGGCTTTTTAGTGGCCTTTTATATGCAGGCTGAGCCTGCCTGGTGTGGGCTGGGAGACACTGAAGGGCCAGAGATGGAACAACTCCTGGCTGATGATCAGCCAACTGCCAGCCAGCCATTTGGTGAACCTCAGCTGGCTGCAGGGACCCTCTCACCCCAAATGCAGGTGCTGAGCAGGACCACTAGCTCCCAGATTTCCTGTAGATGTTTGTCTCCCACAACCCAACTTGCTAGGATCACGGGTCTTCAAAACCAAAAATAAAAAGGGCTGGGGGTGTAGTTCAAAGGTAGAATGCCCCTAGGCTCAATCCCCAACACCATAATAAATAAATAAATAAATAAATAAATAAATAAATAAATAAATAAATAAATAAATAAATAAATTTGAAAAATTCCTGCATAAATTGAAGATTCAAAAAGGTGCACTGTGTTTCTGTGTGGTCCTGTACCCCTTAGGAGGTGGAAACTTCCATTTGAGAAGTGCTGTGTGAATGCATAATCCTGAAGCCAGCTTGCTTTTTTTGACTCTCTGTTGAAGTCAGTGTGAGCAGAAAGAATGGCCAGAAGAGTTTGGAGCATTGGGGTGCATGGGCGTGGTGGGGGAGCATGTCTTCTCATCAGGCTCCATTTCCCCCACAGAACTCTTGGCAGAGTCAGTGGCAGCCTGAGGTCCCAGAGGGTGTGGGCAGCCACACACTGGGTGTGATGCCAACCCTCCCCTTCCTCAAATTCCCCTGCCCTCCAGCCATGCCAGTCGGAAATTCTCCTTTGGGTTAAGGCCCAGTCTCCAGAAGGTCCTGCTAAATTGCACATGTTATCTGCAATGGACAGCACATTAAGTCATTAGTGCCCATTAATGCGCTCGCCTGAATAAATCTATCAGATTGCCTGTCACCTCTCAGAGGGCAGAGCTGCGAAGGAATGAGACACTGACCAGGGACATTTTCTTGGGGTGTAGTGGTATGGGATGGGCAAGTTTGAGTGTGGCATTTCCTGGGTCTTAACTCAGATGCATCAAAATCACCTAGGTAGCTGTACACAGGCTGATTCCTGAGTGCCCCTCCCCTCTCTTCAGTACTGAGGATTGAATACAGGGGGGCATTCTACCTCTGAGCTACACCCTCAGCTCTCTTTTTTGTTTCTTATTTTGAAACAGGGTCTCGCTCTGTTGCTGAGGCTGGCCTTAAACCTGTGATCCTCCTGTCTCAGCCTCCCAAGTACTGGGTCCCCTGGGCCTGCGTAGTATGTGCCTCAAAGCTCAGACAAAGCAGGCCCAAGGAGAAGAAGGGCCAGCTTGAAGATGACCCTGTGGGGACAAGGCCTCCAACCCCTGCCCTGGTCTGTAGCCTTCTTTTTCCTTTCTTCCTCTTCCTCCTTCTCCTCTTTTCCTTTTTTCTTTTGGTCTCTCTGGAGCTACTGCCTCCTCCTCACACCCACCTCCCTCATGCAGAGGGAGCCCCCACAGAGAGGCCAGTGGCTCAGGGATGCCTTGGAGTGGAAGCTGAATTGACAGGCTCTGGGGAATCGTCCATGGCTTCCTAGTCCGCCTTCCTTCTCTCCCCCCTGCTGGCATCTTAGGCATGTTTGCCCTCCTGGAGTTAGGAAGCAAAACACCAATTTAAATTGATGCTGACGGAGCCTGTCAGATGCCAAGTGCTTGCTGCCATTGCCACCAGCACAGTTCTTCCCCAGGAGGGAGTCCAGGCTTGTGTTTGGGACAGTGTTGCCAGGAGTCAGGCTCCACACCCTTTCCCACCTCTGTCTGGGTAGGGCTGGGGTTAGGGGGAAATTTGCAGAGGAGAAATTGGATGGATGGATGGATGGATGGATGGATGGATGGATGGATGGATGGATAGATGGATGGATAGGAAAAATATGTAGGCTAGAGAGCAGAGGACTGGGTGCCTCTGATAGGCTCTCCATCCTGACTAGGCCACTGTGTGGTCACAGATATTTTACTTAACCTCTCTGTGCCTAAGGTCCTCTACGGGGGAAAACATCTGAAGGAAAATCTGAGGTCTGCCTGATGTTTTTCATAGGGATGCAGAACTAAAGAAAGATGCACCTGGAGCTTTTTGGAAGGAAAACACCACACAGAGACAGATGTCCTTCGAAAGACCCTAAGGAAGAAAGAATGTTTAAATCAATCTCTCCCCAGAGCCCCGGATGCCTGCAGATCTGATAAATGAATTCTTGCTAATGTGCTAGTGAATGCTCATGGGTCAATGATCTAACCTCCCAAGCAGCATGCATGTTGTCCAAAGCCAAGCTTTCTAGATCTTTCTCCAAACGTATGATTAATAGTGGGGAGGCAGATGGCTGAGGAGTCTGGGGGAGGCTGTGGGAGCCTTTTCTTGTCCCCCTGGATAATACCTGATATGTGTATAGGATTTTATAGTTTAATTGTATCTCACAGCAAGATAAGGAGGACAGCTATAATTCCCATTTTATAGATGAGAAAGTTGAGGCTCAGATTGGCTAAATGGTTGTCCAAGGCCCCACAGGGAAGAAGTAACGGGTTTCTAGGCCAAGTGTTGCCAACTCTGTTCCACGAGTGCTCCACCTGAGCAGAACACAGGGCCGGAGGGATCAAGTCAGCATCTCCCATTCACTGTTTTTGTCACTAATTTCTCTTTTTATCACTGTCTTTTCTGGATCCCATTTTCTGTTCCTCTGCAGTTTGTCAGAGAGGGAAGAAACAAAAATCCTCTTCGAAAGCAAAAGCAAGTGTTGGTTTATATGTGTTGGTGGGCTAAAGCAATAACCCCTAGAAAGGCCTGATGAGAACATTCTCACTGCTGGACTGTCAGTAACTTGCTGTGTTTGACCTGAAGTCAATTGATTAACCTTTCTGTCTGCAAGTTCCCATCATTTCAACCTGCGCAGCCTGGCTGGGCTCGTGGCAGGATTGGCATGAACGAAAGGGGTGGGGAGCAGAGCGAGTGGGAGATGGGGATGGCTAATGAATAACAAGAACGGAAAAGCACTTTGCAATTGTTCCAGTGATGCACCGATATCTAATGGCATTCTTTGCCTCCAAAGGCATGGCTCAGAAATGGGAAGCATTCGTTAAGGTGCTGCAGGCAGGACCCTGGTAATCCAAGAAGTCTCCTATTTGGGTGAAAGGCCTAATTATAGCTTCTTTTTCTCCTTATCTCCTTCTCTTGTTCATTAAGACCAAAGGACATTTGCTCGGGAAATCAGATCTTGGTTTCAGAAGATTTCATCTGCTCCCACAAATTGAATTTCCCACCTGGAGTCAAATTCTCTATTTATAACAGAGATATCATCTGCCCAGAAATCTGTCCTTGGTACGGGCCTAAGCTTGCTGAGATGTGCTTCGAATGATGACCAGCTCCGTGGGCAGTAGGCCTGAGCGAAGGGAGGCTGTGGCTCAGGGTGTGGAGCCCAGACTGCGTCTTTCTTTCAGAGAGACAATTGGGTCCCAGCTGGCTTTCTCAAGATAGGCCAAGCCCCTGGCTGTGCTTGAGCACATTTTCAGTAGTTCAGTTTGCAGGAGGATTCTTAAAAGCTGTAGTCTTAAGGCCTGGTATCCCTACCTCTACCTCCAATCCACTGTGTATAGACAGATTGATATTGCCAAAGCATGGCTAGTACCACGATACTCTCCCACTCAAAAGCCTTCAGTGGCTCCCCATTATCCACCTGCAGCATAAAAATCAAACTTTTCTGCTTGTGTCCATTCCCGCTGCTCCCAGACTGCTTGTTCCCATCACATAGGTATGGCTCCCTCTTCTTTGGCCACACCCTGCCTCCCTTTGTTTTGGTTTTGCAGTTTCCCTGGGCTCTCCAATATGTCTGTCCAGCCACATGGCATCCCTGCCCTTAGGCTCCAGCCTCACTCCCTGCAAAGATCCCATTCTTGTAAGAATGTCGGCACTTCTCACTGCACCAGTCACTTGGCACTTATCAGAGGGTGACTGCCTTGTCGCAGCATTTGGATTCTTAGCTTGGCCAGTCATTTGTCCTTTTGTGGGCATCACCCGGCCTCTCTACTTTCGTGGGCATAGGCCAAGCCTTAGGATTCATTTGTTCTCCCAGAGTGCCTGGTCCAGTGCTGGGCCTATAGTGGGGAACTCAGCAGATAAACGGAGTGGAGCCCAGGTGGCCTGCCCCTTCTTCCCAGCAGCTCTGCAGTTTCTAGCAGGTGCTTTGGTTTTAGCCTCCAGTGCCCCCCCTCCCCATCTCCTTTCTTGTCCTTCACTGAAAGCTCCTAGCACCATTCAGTAGCTTCTTCCTTTTATTAATCATTTTGATGGTTTTTCCTTGGACCCTCTTCAGTTTCTCTGAAATTAATCAATCCAGAGGCAGCCAAGAAAAAAACTGGGAAGTTGGAGAAGTTTGTCATTCACACAAGCCTCTCTTGTCTGGTTGCTCAGTGTCTGCTGTTGAGCCAAGCAGCCAGCATGTTCACTTTCTGTTCTGAGATTAAACCTTACTTAAAAAGGGATATAGCTGGACATCGAGACACATGCCTGTAAACCCAGTACTTGGGAGACTAAGGCAAAGGATTGCAGGTTCCAGATCAGCCTCAGCAACTTAGCGAGACCCTCAGAAATTTAGAAAGACCCTGTCTCAAAGTAGAAATTACATAAGACTAGGGTGTAGCTAGGAGGTAGAACACCCCTGGGCTCAATCCCAAGTACCACACACACAAAAGGTATATAAATGTCCTTTCTATGATTTACAAAAATTCTCAATTGCCCAGTAAGATGCATCCTTAGCCCTGGATGGCTAAAAGCTGAGACACAGTGGTGATTGTAAGATAGAAATATTGCTTCTGAGTTTCAGGTGGGGTTGGAGGAAACCTGTCTTTAGGGAAGGAAGACCTTTTATCTGTTCTGGAAGGAATCACTTTAAATAATCTACCTACTCATAGGCTTTGTTGGCCCATGAAGTTATTCAGATACAACTACTTCAGCCTGGCTTGGGAAATCTGAATAATTAGATGATAGGAATGGTCTAGCCGGTGCATCCTTCTTTAGGTCTACCTCCCTGTGAAAAGTATTGGGCAGACATTGGACTTTTCTTTGTGTTTTTCCCCCCAGGGGGACCTTAGGCACAGAAAGGTTAAGTAAAATGGCTGTGACCATCACTTGGTTGGGGAACAAAAGCTAATATTTACTGAGCCTTTACCAGGTGCCAGGTGTTGTATCACACGGGTTACATTAAAGATCTCATAACTCAGTATTTGGGAGACTGAGACAGGAGGATCACAGGTTTGAGGCCAGCCTCATCAACTTAGAAGGACCTATTTCCAAATAAAACTTAAAAAGGGCTGGGAATGCTAACTCAGAGCCAGAATGCCCCTGGTGTTGCTAATGCTAAAGCCCACGAATTTTACCACCACTCTATTCTACCCCAACAGATAAAACCACCTTTGTGAAGCAAGCATATCAATAAGGTCCACCCTTTGATTCATTTCTCCATCTCTTAAGGGATGATTTGAAGGCCCTACCTATGATTTATTGTGTTATTAAAGTCTTAACTCTAATATGCTCCATACCCTGCCCAGATGTTCTGATTTGTCTAGTACCGAAGCAGTACAGGCCAGTGGATGAGAGCGTGGGCTTCGGAGCCAGACTTCCTGGGTGCAAATCCAGGCTCTGTCACTCCATGGTTTTGTGACTTTGGGCATGTTGCTTCCTCTCTCTGTGCCTTGATTTCCTTGTCTATAAATTAGGGTCAATGAAACTTCCAGCACAGACTCACTAGTAGCATTAAATGAGGCAATGGAAGTATTACACTTAACACTAGGTTTTGTAGCTAGCAAGTCCTCAGCAAAGTCAAGAATTACCATCATGGCCACCTTTCCCAGCCTGCTGGTGTACTTCATGTCTCTGGATATCAGCCTTCCCATCCCAAACTTCATGCTGAGCCCCAGTCCCTTCCTGGATTGTTAACCCTTAAAAGCAATCCTAGGCTGGGAGTAGAGTCTCATACCTCCTGTAATCCCAGTACTTGGGAGGCTCACAGGTACAAGGCCAGCCTTGGTAACTTAATGAGACCCTCAACAACCTTGCAAGACCCTGCTTTGAAATAAAAATAAAATAGTGCTAGGGATGTAGCAGAGGTAGGATATCCCTGGGTTTAATCTTCAGTACAAAAGAAAAAAAAAAAAAACCAACCAAACATGCAAACAAAAAACAGCTTGAGAAATCACAAGGTAGGAGGCAAGCCAGAAAAGCATGGTGAACTGAAAGCCCTGACAGCAGAGAGTCTCAGGCCAGCGGTGTTCAGTGCTTCTGAGAGGGCCTGTGTGTTGAGGACAGAACCATAACCATTTTGATATGGTCAATGTTGAATGGAAGGAAGGATAATTTCCTAATGTTTGCATGCCAAAGCTTCTGTAATGCATTGACCCACCCTTCTCTTCCCTTGCCTTCCTTTCCCTTATTTTCTCCCTTTCTACATTCACCCATTCAAATACCCTAAAGTCAGCTGGGTGCAGTGGTGCACACCTGTAATCCCAGGTGGCTGATACAGGAGGATTGCAGGTTTGAAGCCAATCTCAGCAACTTAGCAAGTCCCTCCATAAATTAGTGAGATCTTGATTCAAAATAAAAAGGGCTGGGGGTGTAGCTTAGAGGTAGAATACTCCTGGGTTCCATCCCCAGTGCCACACACAAAAAATACATCTACATCTATCTATAAATACATAGACATAAATAGATTTATAACTATATATGGCATGTATTTAGATACAGATATAATTTTATATCTGTATTATTTTACATATAAATTTGCATATATGTTATTATATATGTGTGTGGATATGCATATATACATAGATGTATATAAATGAAATTAGTTTCATTTGAAGAATTTAGTGAAACCTTCCCCTTACCAAATACTGCCTTACTGCTATAGCCTGTGGTACAGAGGGCATATCTATGCGAAATGATGAAAATTATGTATGCTCATAAATGGAGTCACAGTATAATTGGTCTTGGGGATAAGTTCCTATGGCCTTTAAATTTGCTAGCAGGTCCTTGCCCCAATAGCAGATAAAAGACAGGCCCACTACTTTGGATGAGAGCTAAATAAAGGCCAAATAAAGGAAGAGAAAAAGTAGTAATAGGTCTCTGTGAGACCCGGAAAGTAGAGGAGGCTTACTGATTGCTCATGGAAAGCTCAGCATGGGTTGTAGGTAGGTGTTCCTAGAAAAAGAACAGACTTTCCTGAGAGCTGGATAATGACCAGGAATGGATCGAAGTGAACTAATAGTCCAGAATCATTGAATCTCTGAGCCAGACAAATCTGGTCTCTGGGTCTGCACTGTAAAAAGTAACCTATAGAGCTGGGCATGCTGGTGCATGCCTGTAATCCCAGTACTTGGAAGGCTAATACAGGAGGATCACAAGTTTGAAGCCAGCCTGGGCAATTTAATGAGATCCTAAGCAACTTGATGAGACCCTGTTTCAAAATAAAAAGTAAAAAGGGCTGAGGTATAGGTCAGAGATAGAATTTCCCTGAGTTCAATCGCCAGTGCCAAAAAAAGTAATCTATAGAGTGTGTTTGTTCTCTGGAAAATCTTCATGTATTAAGAAAGGCATGGTGGTAGTAGTGTATGGCTTATAACGAAGAGGTAGAAGGTGCCATGCTTCTGAGACTGAGTTCCCAGGAAGGAAGCCCAAGTGACTGAGCAGGGAGAGATTGGTGCCAATTTTCCTACCTTCAGTAAATTAACAAAACCCCAAGGCTATCTTGTTCCATTGAAAGCCTTCTTTAGGTCAGGCATGACTGAATTCTCTCTCGCAACAAGTGACTCACTCTGAAATCCCTTGAAAGCAAATACTAAATAGGAAATAATGAGATTCTAAATCCGAACCCTTTGATCACTTTCCATAGATTCTAGTCCAAAAGTGGACCTCAGGGATGTGTGTGTGTGTGTGTGTGTGTGTGTGTGTGTGTGTGTGTGTGTGTTGGGCACTGGGGTAAGAGCTCAGAGGTGTTCCACCTTTGAGCTACACCCAAATCCTTTTCTACTTTTTATTTTGAAACAGTATCTTGTTAAGTTGCTGAGGCTGGCTTAGAACCTGTAATCCTACTGTCTCAGCCTCCCAAGTACTGGGATCATTGGCACGCACCACCCACCACCATACTCATTGATATATATCTACTTATACCTGTATATAAATAGATGTATATAAATCTATTTGTGTATATAAGTATATTTGTAGGTATATATAAACAAAAATATATCAATATATATGACCAACAAATGGAGAGCCTCACCTTTTCCAAGACATGAGGTGCCTTAGAATCTCCTGAGATCAACTTCCAGTAGGACAAGTGACTGGGGATTCTATCTCCAAGCTATACCCCCAGCCCTATTTTGTTTTATTGATTTTGAAACAGGGCCTTGCTAAGTTGCCAAGACTGGCCTGGAAACTGTGATACTATCTCAGCCTCCCAAGTACTGAGATTATAGGCATGCGCCACTGCACTGGGAGAAAAAGGATATTTCATTCCAAATAACAGCTATTATCACTGAACCCTAACTTGGTGTCCAGTTCACTACTATCTCATTTAATCCTCACAACAACTCTGAGTTTTAACTACTATTGTCATTCTCATTTTAGAGATGAAAAACCATCACAGAAAAGGTAAGTAAACAACATGTCCATATAGCTGGTAAATGGCAGAGTTGGGCTGCAGACCCTGGCAATCTGATTCCATGGTGTGTGCATTAACTGCTACTATATTGCCTTAAAATATAGGAGAGGACGAATATATAGGATGTAGTTTCCATTTAGGTATCTGGTGACCAACTCAGAGAAACAAAAGCCAGGGCAAGCTTAGGAACTGAGAAGAAAGCAGTTAGATGGTAGGAAGAAGCCAAAGTTAGGCTCTGAATCAATTGCATACACAAGTTGAGCATCTCTAATCTGAAAACCTGAAATCCAAAATGTTCTAAAACCCAAAGCTTTTTGAGTGTTCTGGTGACACCACAGTGCAAAAATCCACATTAAGAAACTTGGCTTCATTCACAAATTTATTAAATATGTTGTATGAAATTATTTTTAAGCTATATGTATAAGGTATATATGAGACAGAAATTAATTTTGCATTTATATTTGGGTCTCATCCTCAAGATATTTCATTATGTATATGCAAATATTCCAAAATCTCAAAAAAAATTCCAAAATCCAAAGCACTTCCAGACTTGAGATAAAAGATATTCAACCTGTACTGATGTTGTCCCACTGGGAGGCTCCTCACTGCCCATGGTGACGTAGTTACTGTTGCTCTCTGAATGTGGGAGGGCCTCAGAATCCAGGAGGGCAATGTTCTAAGAGCTGAGGCTGACCATGTCTCTGGGGGTAGGAGTGAAGACAGTGTGAACGGCCAGCCAGGCAGCAAGCTGTGTGCCATCACCAGTTTTTTCCATCACTGTGAGAGGAGGAACACTGTGTCCCACCTTTGCCCTAGGCCTAGAGAAGCATGCCCAATACAGGAGGGGCATTGCCTGGCCTTTGCACTCCATGCCCTTCGTGCTCACGAAAAATGGCCTCCGTTCATTTCCCTTCTCACAACTCCCAAACCTTCCCTAACCTGAAAAAACCTGCCAGTTGACCCTGCAGCTCCTGCCTTGTTTTCAGTTTACCTGGAAGACCCTGGAGGAGGAGCCACAGACTGAGCTACCTGCAGTAGTGGTTGAAAATGGAACACACAGACCTGGGTTTCACTTATTCATTCCAGAAACATTCTGGGTGACTGCAGTTGCCTAGTGACAACTCACCAGCTCAGGAATCTGGCAGGAGGGAGGTTCCAGCACCCAGCAGAGTTGAAACCCTGAAACAGTTTGTGGCTTCCCTAGAAAGAAGGAGGTGGGGCCAGATGTGGTGGCACACACTTGTAATCCCTAGTACTTGGGAGACTGAGACTCTTAGCAATTTAGTGAGGCCCTCTGCAACTTAGTGGAACCCTGTTTCCAAATAAAAAATAAAATAGAGCTAGGGGTACAGCTCAGAGGTAGAATGTCCCTGAGTTCAAACCCCAGTAACACACACACACACACACACACACACACTACAGGGAGGCACAATTACAGGTGCTAGATTTCTAGGCCTGCTAAGCAGGGCCTTCTTCCTGTGAGCCATTTGCCTCTCACACACCGCCTTCACTTCTACGGCCCCAAGCCACTAGTATTGTTATGTAATATTGTTGTTCTACTATGAATTACCTTTGTAACACTGAATAGTATACATGATATATATAAACTGGGCACAGTGGTGCGCACCTGTAATCTCAATACTTGGGAGGCTGAGACAGGAGAATCTCAGGTTCGAGGCTCACATATGGTAACTTAGTGAGCCCTCGTTTCAAACCAAAAAATAAAAAGGGATAAGGATGTAGGTCAGAGATAGAATGCCCCTGGGATCAATTCCTCGTACCATATGTATATGTATATGTATATGTATATGTATATGCATATGCATATGTATGTATATGTGTAATATACATATACATATGTAGTATACATGTATATTACATAATATATAATTTACCCTTACATATTATACCATCAACTATAGACAGCATCTCTTGACTCCCCACTTTTATTCTTCAAGTCTATAGACCCTTTCCATACTTCTTCTCCCCTTCGACTTCTAGTTCTTCCCAAACATATACAATCCTTTCCCCTTATCAGTGGGGGGTATGTTCTAAGACTTCCTTGGATGCCTGAAATTGCAGATAGTATTGAACCTTGGTTGTACTATGATTTAAAAATTAGTCACAATAAAAGATTAATAACTAATAACAAAAAAAGAACATATAAGCCAGATGCGGTGGCACATGCCTGTAATCCCAGTATTTGGGAGGCTGAGGCAGGAGGATCGAAAGGTTGAGGCTAGCCTGGGCAATTTAGTGAAACCTTGTCTCAAAATAAAATTAAAAATAAAGAAGGCTGAAGATATAGTTCAATGGCAAAGCATACCTGTGTTCAATCCCCAGTACTGGAAAAAGAAAAAAAAACACATAAAAAAGAATGAAATTTTGCTCTTTGCAACATTTTAAACATGGAGTTTATTGCAATTCATATACATCTCAATAAAACTATTTTAAAAGACTATAGCTGGGTGTGGTGGCACAGGGTTATAATTCCAGTACTTGGGAGGCTGAGACAGGCAGATCCTGGGTTCATGGCCAGCCTCAGCTACTTAGTGAGGCATTCCACAACTTAGTGAGACTCTGTTTCAAAACAAAGAATAAAAAATAGGACTGGGGGTGTTAGTTCGGAGGTAGAATGCTCCTGGGTTCAATCTCCAGTACCAAAAAAAAAAAAAAGAGTATAAAACATGAAAGGGTACATGCATATGATTCCATGGTATGAACTTTGTAAACATGAAAATGGTTTAATTTATTTTAAAATCAGAAAGAACAATGAATTTTCAGATTCGGATGGAACTATAGATCATTATGTTAAATGAAATAGGCCAGGCACTGATAGACAAAAATATTGATCTGTTAGACGTTCAGAGTAGAATGGTGGTTAGCAGAGACTGGGGAGAGTAGCCAGGAGGGAGAGATAGGGAGAGGTTCATCACTGAGCACTAAGTTACGATTAGATTCAAGCAAGAAATGCTGGTGTGCTAGTTTCCATAATAACATACTATACACTTCAAAAAGCTAGAAGAAAAGAGATTGAATGTTTTTGTAATAAAGAAATGTTAGGAGCCAGGTGTGGTGGCCCACTCCTGTAACCCCAGTACTTGGGGAGCTGAGACAGGAGGATCACAGGTTGGAGGATAGCCTCATCAGGTAGAGAGACTCTCATCAACTTAGCAAGACTCTGTTTCAAAATAAAAATACAAACAAAATAGGGATGGGAATGTAGCTCAGAGGTATCATTTAATTTCTCAGGTTCAACCTCCAGTACCAAAAAATGTAAAAAGAAGAGAAATGTTTGGGAGTAAGGATGTAGCTCAGTGGTAAAGCACATACTTAGGAGGTGCAAGAATCTGGGTTCAACTCCCAGCACTTGGCCAGGCATAGTGGCGCACGCTTGTAATCCCAGCATTTGGGAGGCTGAGACTGGAGGATCCAGGTTTGCAGCCAGCCTCAGCTGCTTAGTGAGGCCCTCCACAACTTAGTGAGACCCTGTTTCAAAATAAAGAATAAAATATAGGGCTGGGAGTGTAGCTTGGAGGTAGAATGTCCTCAGGTTCCATCCCCAGTACCGCAAAAAAAAAAAAAAAAAAAAAAAAAAAAAAAA